>JAHQIW010005561.1:0-15000 GCA_019055375.1 Parelaphostrongylus tenuis | reverse complement strand
AGATCGACAGACGACGGGCTCTGCCCGGCTGACGAGTCTGTAAGGACGAAACACGTATATTGCGCTGTGCAAGAGCCCTTATCAGACCACATGACAAGTTGGCTCAAATAATAATGAAAGGATATATTGAATCACTTCCGTTATCCATATATTTTTCAATCCCTTAAGAAAAGCGCTGCTTTTGATTTTTCCAGAGTTTTAGCACTTATCTCGTGGCTCATATATCAAAAACTTTAATGTAGACTTTGATTTTTTAAATAGCTTTTTGCGTTTTAACTGCAAAAAGTAAACTATGATTTTTGCTCAAACATTTCTCGTTCAACGAAGTTTTCTTGGAAATTTTAATAACCTTTCGAAAAAGGTTAGATCTAGGTCAAATGATGGTATCAGTGACAAAAAAACTCCTCAGTGTGCTGTAGCAGCCAGAGGAATCTTGACTTTCACGTAGCACGACATGGGCACTAAACCACTGGACTTCGCCGATATGTGAGACAAGATTTCGCAGCATTGCCACCAAACCGTCGCGCTTTTTGCGTGTTTCCTTTTCAGAAAGCAAATATGGGAGTTGTTGACGTTTAAGTCTTAAATGAATATTATAAATTTGAAGAAAAAGCTTTGTTCGGCAAGAAATATTGAAAGAGTAGCATAATTTGCTTCTTTTCGGGTAACGCAGAGCAAATTAATACTCGACCTCACTCGCTGGACAAGAATTTTTTATAGGATTGTTAGTAATTATCTGGAAACACAAATTTCTGGCTACATCCCTACCTAGGCGGGTTCTAGAAGAGCCCTTTTATAACGTTGTGAAATCCAAAATAAAATAGTGTTTTCCACGCGCACGCATTTTTTCCCATCTCGTTTATATTTTATTAGGCAAAAATTACTCAGAGTGCTAATAATTTTTGATTGCACGAGTCTCAGAGAACTAAAAAACGTGTTTGCTTTCTGAAAAGTTTTTTAATAGCTGTGTAGGAGGAAGAAAACATTTGTATCACACAGCTCGTTGGGCGCTCTTTCTTTGCACTATGAGTAATTAGCCGATAGCGTAGATTTCAATGATTCCAACATGCGCTTATTTTTTGAAAAAACCATTTCATCGCAGTGTAGCAGGAGAAATAAGATCGAGTTCCACATATTCGACGAGACTGTTTTCCGGTCCACCTGCGAGGTGGGTTGTGCCGATCGATCGATGTCCTGACACGTTAAAGATGTGGGTCGCAATTTGTTATTCAAATGCGAATTACTTCCCCGCTTAGAAAAAACTCTATCTCAAATGACTGTCTCAGATACTGTGAGATATCCTCTCTATTTCCATATGGTTTTGGCGCTTTCCACGGATTATACGAGTGAGGAAAATGGAAGCGTGAAGAGGGTACCAAACAGAATTTTGTTTTGAATGCTGCAGCGCTACAAAAATTGGTTGTTATCAAAAATGGCCGCGTAGTGCTGTAGCTACAGATTTAAGCTTTCGAATGATTTTCGACTATCTTATGAAAAATTCGTGTCCAGTGAACATGTTCGGAAATTTATTTGTCCCCAGATAATCAAATTGCACCCAATATTTGTTTTATTGTTACAGCACACCAAAAAGGCTATGTTAAAAATAAGACACAATACTTTTTTTTGAGATTGACGCACTAAAAAAATGCGCTTTTACCGAAGATTGGGACTCGAGACGGATAATGAAGAAGTACCATATTCTCAAAAGGTGCAATCTGTTAGTACTCGCCAATCATAATTTCCCCATTTCTCCTTTTATTTATCTATTTAAATCCATCTATCCATATTCTTTAGAGCAAAAATTGAAGAGACCACAGCAGTGGGACGGAATTGATGGAAAATACGGTCGCTGGATAGCGAGCAAATTCATACTCGCTGCACTGCGCCGTTCTGGACTCCACAAGTTCAAGGTCGCCTGACTTCGAGAATATCGACCTTTTACCTCTTTGATTTTTGTTGTGAAAACGAGATCACACAGAGAAATGCGAGAAAGTTGACTGCATGTCAGGATGACATCGTTCAAGAAAAAAGCAAAAGCTTTCTATTTCCATTTCTAAAAGTTAGCTTTCTTGTGGTCAGTTGATTATGAACTATTGAAGTCACTCTTAGAGGAGCTGCGACGAAATGACTAATGAATCCTTTTTGTACCAATCGTATAGATGGTTGTTGTGATTTTTTACGATCATTATTAACAACATTTTCCTGATTATGCTCCTAAAACAAGAAAAAGAGCTTACAAAGAAAAGTTCTCACCACGTATGCAGTTGTAATGAAATTCTATACTAATCAGACTCAGATTGAGAGATTGAGTGATGTCGTGGAATGATCGTGGTTTGATGGTGATTTCTTATGTCCAACTATTTATATACCACGGTAGGTTCATGATCATAGCAATAATCTCCTGGGTTCCGACAATTATAAACCACGACGAATCTTGTCCGTTGGCTGGCACAGCGCCATAGTTTGCCATTCAAGATTATCAGTGATTTCTGATCAACAGCACTGTATCGTAGTGTCCAAGATGCCAAATAAAATATTTGAATAAGAAATGACGCATTGTGTGTGTGTGTGTGTGTGTGTGTGTGTGTGTGTGTGTGTGTGTGTGTGTGTGTGTGTGTGTGTGTGTGTGTGTGTGTGTGTGTGTGTGTGTGTGTGTGTGTGTGTGTGTGTGTGTGTGTGGTGTGTGTGTGTGTGTGTGTGTGTGTGTGTGTGTGTGTGTGTGTGTGTGTGTGTGTGTGTGTGTGTGTGTGTGTGTGTGTGTGTGTGTGTGTGTGTGTGTGTGGTGTGTGTGTGTGTGTGTGTGTGTGTGTGTGTGTGTGTGTGGTGTGTGTGTGTGTGTGTGTGTGTGTGTGTGTGTGTGTGTGTGTGTGTGTGTGTGTGTGTGTGTGTGTGTGTGTGTGTGTGTGTGTGTGTGTGTGTGTGTGTGTGTGTGTGTGTGTGTGTGTGTGTGGTGTGTGTGTGTGTGTGTGTGTGTGTGTGTGTGTGTGTGTGTGTGGTGTGTGTGTGTGGTGTGTGTGTGTGTGTGGGTGTGTGTGTGTGTGTGTGTGTGTGTGTGTGTGTGTGTGTGTGTGTGTGTGTGTGTGTGTGTGTGTGTGTGTGTGTGTGTGTGTGTGTGTGTGTGTCATTGAGCTTTCACTTCTCCCAATTCCCTTTTTTTTACGAAATAAAGGAAACATTTGAAAATATCTGCTGTCGAACTTTTGAGCCATCCCCTCCAGTTTTTTCGTCGGAAATTGACTACTGCCGCACATCGCAGAGAACTTTCGTCTTTAGAAGAGACATGCCCCACAGTAAATTCCCGCACTATCTTGCAGTCGTTCAATCATCAACCGTTGTTTGTGACAATTTTACAATTCGAGCACCTCCCATCGTTGTCTATCAACTTTAGTCCTTTAGAGCACAAATGCTCAATTTTGCTGCTTCATAATCTCTAATATTTTTGACTGGATTTTCCGCAGTGGTGCGATGTTTTTGAACACCTAAGAGAATTGAGTGATGAGCAAAAATATAGCGTTAGGCGAAACTGAAGTGGCGTTTCATCCTATCCGAAGACACGTACTCTACCACTACACTACCAAGGCACATTCTCGCCATCACTCATTCTTCAACATCTCTATGTTAGCTATCAGCCACCAACCTTGAACAGATTTGGTCGGGTATGCGATTTCCCTTTACAAGCCCAATTGAGCTGACGGCCATGTGATATTCAATACTTAAAATTTCTAGTGTTTTTGACTGCATTTTTCGCAGTCGTGCGATGTTTCTAATATAAGAGAATTGATGGTAAGCATTTGCGGCCTCAAACGGAAATCGAAACTGCGTTTCGTCCTATCCGGAAACGCATATTCTACCACTTCATCACCAAGGCACATTTGCGCCATCACTCATTCGCAAATGTGACTCGGTGATGTAGTGGTAGAGCACGCGTCCCCGGTTAGTATTAAACGCCGGTTCGAGTCGCGCCTGAGGCCGTGGTTTGCTCACTACTCAATTCTCTAGCTGCTTTGTAATAAACGAAAAACCAAAAAGGCCAGAGTTGAAGAGACTAATAGGAATGAACAGCAAGTAGAGGCACTAATACCACCATTTCCTCAACCGTTCTATAGACAACAAGACCCCAACGAGGAGGTAGATAGAAAATTCCGGAAATTTGCGGACGAAACTTTTAGAACCCTCACTCACTATAGCAGGAGAAGATATCAATCGAACCTCACCGAACTACAAAAACGTGGCATGAAAGAGGTTCGAGAGTTGATAAGCGAAGGTAGGATAAGGCTATCAGTTAGTGATAAGGGTGGAGAATTTGTTGTGATTCCTCGACAGTTAGATATCGCAATAACGAGCAAGCATCTCGAGGATGCCTCGCTTTACCGATCATCTTCTGTAAAGGAATTCAAAAGGCAAAACCGCAAATTAAACAGTGAGTGGGTCCGTACGGCAAAAGCTGCAGGCTTAAGACCATCTATCATTTCTCAATTAAAAATCCAGTCACCAACATGTCCTGTCTTATACTTGCTTATAAAAACACATAAGTTAGTATCCACTGATGATCTGATGTCTAACGATCCATCTATATTCAAAGTTAGACCTATCATCAGTTGTGTAGGCGGACCGACGGATAGGATAGCATGGTTCTTGACTTTAATAACATCCCAGTTGCTAGGACACATTCCAGCCCATCTGACAAACACTCAGATGTTCCTGGATCGTCTACGTAACGCGAACCCGAACAACGCGTACGTAATGGAGTCATTCGACGTTACTGCTTTATATACCAACGTGTCGAATGACTCCGCATTGCAAGCCACACATGAGCTTCTTATACAACACCAGGGAGCTGTAAACATGTATGGCTTGACGATTGAGCAGTTCATGATCCTACTAAAAGAGTGCTTGAACTGCTCAATCTTCAGATGGTCCGGGAATTATTATGCTCAAACCAGAGGGCTGGCAATGGGACAGCGACTGGCACCTAGCCTGGCCATTGCCTTTATGTCTAAAGTGGAAGCACCAGTGATGGATCTCCGGCCATTACTCTACTGTAGGTATATAGATGATTGTTTGATTATCTGTTCCACTCAAGAGGAGCTGGATAATTGTTTTAGATTGCTGAATGAACAGTCAGAGTATATAAGATTCACCCGTGAGATACCAAAAGACGATTGGCTTCCATTCTTGAACGTGCAAATAAGCTTAACTGAGAGCGGCTACATAACGAAGTGGTACCGAAAGCCAAGTAGTAAGAATATCTTGGTTCACTATCTCTCTTCTCACCCCTCACATACGAAGAAGGCGCTAGTAAAAAACATGTTTCGAACAGCAGCCAATGTATGTACCGGGGAGGAGCAGAGAGTAGAATCCGTGAAACTGGCGCGGGAAATAGCCACTTCTAATGGATACGAATTCGTAGCCCCTCGGCTTAGGTTTAGAGGAAATAATGCGCCTCCGAACGAAAACTTAGTTGAAAGGAAAGTCCCGTTTATCATCCCGTTCTATTCAAATGAGGTTAGTACAGCTATAAAACGATGTTTGAAAAGAGCGGGCTTAGAGCAATCGGTGGCCATTATTGAAATACCACCGAATACTCTAAAACGCCAACTAGTTCGCAACCGCTTATATGACCGTCTCTGTATGATGAATGATTGTAAAATATGTCCTAACGGCAGAGACGGTGATTGCATGAGCGTAGGTACAGTCTACCTAATCTCTTGCAAAGCGTGTAGTGATAAATATGTAGGCGAAACGGGTAGGCCGCTCTATGCACGCATAGAAGAACACCTAGCTGACAAGCGTCTTAATAGACAAAACACCCCGCTAGGGACGCATAGAGCACAGAAGCACGACGGAGTTGATTTTGAAATCGAAGTCACCATCCTTGCGCAGGAGCAAAAAACATCAGCGCGAAAGATCTTGGAAGCATTTTGGATTAATACGACCAATCCAACCATAAACCGCAGGGAGGAATGCCTTGTAAACACTCGTGATATGAGCCAGTATATAAGACTGTTGTTTTGATGGGTAGGGTGCATTACGAGCCTATGTGTCTCTCTTGCCGGTGATCTCCACTTGGATCATCCAGTGGAACACATATAAAAAGCGGTGAGTATGTTAAGTGTTGATTTTTGCTTGATGCGATTGAAATCTAGGTCTGGTGATTTTTTCTAAAGAAGTAATGGAGGTGTTTGACTGATTGTATTGCAAACATTTTGACCTTTCCAGGCTCTGAAGAAGGCGAACTGCCGAAACGTCAGCTATCGAATAAAGTTTAATGTAACACCTCGTGTTCTGCTCAAAGAAGAAAATCAAGAAACGAAAAACCTTCTATAAAATCTCATGCTAAGCAAAATAGCAAAATAACTCATTATCTCACTACAAGTTTACGAACGTTTGTAGGACAACTCGGTCCACTAATAAAGTCGCTTATCAAAGCTTACTTGTAAGGCTTTGCTAGCATAAAGAGCACTTGAAGCCTTACGCTTTGATCAAAGCCTTTTCAGTTTGCTGCTCGTTACCCCGCTGCAGGTCGCTTGGCTCACTACTCACTTCTGTAGCCAAACCTAGCCCTACCAATAAATGCCCACAGCATAAATTTGATATTCTAAATTCAACGGCCACGTATAATACTCCCAGTTATGGAAAGCGTTTGAACCACTGAAGGCGATCAGCTGGATTCGGTCAATGCCAACAAAAATTTTATTTCCGCATCTGGACAGTTGAAGATGTGTGATAAATGATCTCACCAAACGACTGATGTCGAAGCGATATGATAAGCTACATAAGCGGTCTGCATTTTGTTTCTAATTAAATGACCAAGCATGAAATTGACATTCTCCGTTCTATATTGTTATAGTAATTAATCCCAGCTAATGCCTTATAGTTTTTTTTGAGTTCTACATGAGGTCTGTTACGGGCACTTGTACAATGCAGTACACATGTTCCGACCTTCTAGCCTCGTCAGTTGAACGGTGCCTTTTTATTCAGTCCGTTTCTCAGGGATCTATCTATAACGAAAAGATAGCATGCATTTGAAGAGCTTGAAAGGCCGAAACACGTGCATTGCACTGTATAAGTGCCCAAAGAACTCATGCATGGCTCAAAATAACTATGGGGCATATTGAAATTTAAGCAAAGACTCACAAAACATTCAAAACAAAAAGGTACGATACGCCAAATAGTTTTCACTTCTATTTATCGTGAGCTTCTTACACTAACTACACACTTGTACTCACAATACATATATCGTTCTCAAGTAAATCGACTCAATCTTTTGGCTGAAACAATCACATAGTTCTCAATGAACTCGAAAAACAAGTTACTGCATTGCTTTCACATAATCTTTCTTTTGATATGATAACATCCTTATCACAACGAACTCTTACGACAAGCTATCATACTGTTTTTTCCTGAACTTCATTTTATGCAATGTCATCACTTCCACATTCATCCGATATAAGAGCTATCATTCAGCTCCACATGTACTTCCTGTATTCCATCTGGTACCATAACTCTTACACCCTCTTAAACGACCCCTACCTCAGAGGGAACATGTAGAGCATTGCTTGTCATCGAGTTAGAGTTCCAAAGTCCGTAGGCATCAAGGTCCCAGATCCCGTTGTCGCTCAACTTCGCTTGCGTCCGTTGGCCAATTACATGTCGTCAGATTGCTTATACTGCATTGTAAATATTGCTACAAACAGTACTAATCTAATAATCTGTCAACGTACATGAGCCTTCTTTTGAGGTCTAGTATGGCTTGGCGCTTATACAGTTTCGGCCTTCCAGGCTCACTAGTAGTGTGGGGTCTTTGAGTTCAACCTATCCTTTGCAGAGGGAAATAGCTTCTACTTATAGAGAATTTGACGCCAAATTGTTTTAATCACCGCATGTCCAGTGCCAAAATTCCCCGATGTTGCAGTGATCACAGATCACTTTTGGCTGGCAGAATAAATCACACCTTCATTTTTGACCTGAAACAGCTGTCTAATGCTGTATAGGTGCAAGAGTAGGAGACTAATACTACATAGGCCTAGGCTTCGAAGAAGGCGAGTCGCCGAAAAGTCAGCCGAATTTCAACTACTAACTTATCAACCTCGCGTAGCAAATCAAGATAAGTTTTCTCAATTTTCAAATATCGATTAATAAATTGTTCTTTTGAGCGCTCGACTACGGTCAGTGCAATGTCGGGGGTTCTGTCACTCGACGTGCAGTTATTGCAATGATTGCGGCAATTCCTTCCTCACTAGGGTCCATATCTCCCTGCAAAGGGTTGGCCGGCTGAATCGAAAGGCACCTTACCAGTGCTGGATCCGTAAGAGTGGGACAGATGTCTAGTATGTATAAGTTTCAAAACAGGATGCAAGAAAGACTCAAAATATGTTATCATATTTTCTGATTATCATTGTTCTTGAACGAGATCTATACAAACAGTCGAATAGCAGACGCGTGCATTATCAAGCATTCTACTTTGAGTTTGTAACTGTTCTGTTTGTGCTGAAGACTAACTCGAATTTCTACACTTTACTGCACCAACAATACAATTCTATTCGACCACATTTCCAGTTGTGCATTGGTTTTAACCAATGAAAAATCGGTCCATTTTTAGATGTCTGCATTCTCATCTACACCGATGTACGATGAAGCAGAAAATATTACTGCGTCGGTGATTTCAGCGGTTGTAAGTTTTCGGCTGATTTTGCGTATCTCATTGGAGTGCTAGTGTGCTTGCAAAATTCAGTAGCGTCTAATTTTTAGTGCTTAGTCGTGCACTGTTTTATTCCCGACATCCATATGAGATCCTTTCATCAGGGACTAAATGTAGCCCATATTTTATTGCATTCTAAAAGCATTCATATTAGCTTCACCAGCTTCCATATTAGCTTCATAGAAAAACTAAAGATTAATGGCACTCAAAAAGCAGAATATTCACGATATAGACCACCGCAGGCAAATAGGTCGCTTACAAATTGATGCGATATTCACAAATTTATTCTACCATATTTATCTGAGGAGCGTTTTCTCTTAGTGCCATGTCACTAAGATAATCGATTTGAAATCGATTGCAATTGATAGAATTTGACAGACTTGATTCTACAAATTCCAGTTCGCCTAAGTGTAACTCAAGCACCTCTTCAATGAAATTTGCAATTAGGAAATGAATAACGAGTACGCATTGTGGTGAATAGCTCCAAAATTTTCTTCATGGTTGTTTCATCCAAGAATGAGGAAAGTTGCGGACATACCCAGGTTTACGGCGGTGAATTGTGTTAAGCGGATATAAAAAAAAACACACTGATCATTCAAGAATTTGCGAATGCATCTTAGTTGAACATATTAGTTGCTTTAGAGCCAGAATTCTGAGAAAATTGGCTTGTCGAAAAAGCTCGACAAATGGGATATAGAGCGAATTCAATTGTATTTTCTCAAAATAATTCGTTGACCGCACTGAGTTTTACGCTGCAAAAAATTATAAAGCCTATTCTAATGTACTTTATTTCATCAATCATAGCGGGAAGATTTTTCACTTGAAGATTACACTTTTTTTGAGCCTTTTTACATTATTTCATCAGAAACATTCTTTAGAAACCAAGAAAAAGTCAAAAGTGATTTTATCAACTTCGTCACCTGAACTGCACAGTTTTACGCTATCGGAATACGTCAAACTTGTTTGTCAGATGCAAAATGTGTGAACTTTTGAGAATCTCATGTCCCGTATTGTAGTTTATTTCAAGCTAGATCGTAACCTTAAGAACGCAAATTGAGATTCCTTGCTAATATGTCTTCTCATTAATTTTGGCATTAGAGCAACAAATACGAAATTTACCAATCAGAGGCCATTGAGATCACTTATGCAACTATTCAAAATATGTGCTATCAGCCTGAGCACCTTTCTGCTATTTCTCAAGCAACAAATAAGTATCTTTTTGCGCAGCACTTTCTAAGCTTTCTTATGGCGCCAAACCCGTGCGTACTTGCCGCATCATGGTCGCTTGACGGAGCCTTTATGGCAGTTTGCTGCTTTACGAGTACGACTTTACTTGAACTTCTTGTCAGCCGACGAGACGATCAAGCCAAGCGCTACTTTGAGCATCTGGATCGTTACAATTGGGCCTGTCGCCTCGACGTCGTCGCAATCTCATCTTGCTTCGATACAACGCACGCTGCATGTCGCCAGTTTGACAAAAAGAAGGTTTACCGAACCGGGTTCAGAGTTGCTGAATCATCCACCCTACAGTCCTGATTTGTCGCCGTCTGACCATCGCTTCTTCCTTTTGCTGGAGTACTTCCTGGGCAAGAAGGGCTTCCGAAGTATCAATCATTCACGATTGACAACTTATTTGAATCTGAGGATGAAGAGGCTTGAGCGATGACAGAAATGTGTCCACGCTAATGGCGCATACTTTCGATAATTCTGTCAAGCAATTTTTATCACTTCGGGCTAATAAATTTGGTGTATATTGCTCTAGTGTCAAAACTTAGGAGAACTATTATTTTTCAAACAACGTAGATTGTTGGGGAGACTTATTTACTGAAATTGAGCATCTAATGAGAAGTTTTGGCGTTAAGTTAGAATTAAGGATAACAAAAATTAATGCATTTCAGATAGGAGTGTTTTAAACTGTTCTCAAGCGGCTTTACTAGCGTTACGATAAATCCGGCCTTGCTGAACTCATTTAGTCTGCTTTGCCTTTCACACAGCATCGCCAGTGTTGGTGCTCTATTCATTATCGTCTTCGGGGCCGCTACAATTACAATTTTGTAAGAATTGATTGCTTTCGAGTGACATTAAAATAATCACTTTTTTCTATGCCTGGATTGAGACGCCAAGCAACTAGATCTCTGTCAGCGCTACAGTAATCACACTACTCATTCGCTTTAGTGACCATGGCCATCGATAAGTGCATTAACGTAGGGAATAGTTTACCGCAGAACAGATAGAGGTGATAAGTATTACACGATTTAAATCCATTGCGATTTGCACATGCCAAGGAAACATTTCACTGATTAAGAAAATTATAACAGGATTATTAACAGCTGTATTCAGAAAAATTTACAATCATGAAGTGAATCCTGAAACTTTTAGTGAAAGTGTATTATCAACCGAGCTGATAGACAAATCGGTCAGCGCGGTAAATCCAATGCTTTGGAATGTATACATCTACACTCATCTGCCATTTACCTAAACAGAGTAATCGTCATTACATTTCTTCCACGAGTTATCAACTTACTGAGCTCAGAAAAGCACTTCTTTCATTACTCTAAGCTGTTGGGCGTTGGCTTTTTCACACGATTCCGTTTTTTGAAGTAAGTTGTGTTATTTTGTAGTTAGTGTTAATGCAGATGTTTTAAGAAACGAAAATCAGCAGCAATTATAGTCGAAGACATCCATACTGAACCTCATTTGTACGCATACTTCTGCGATTACAAAAAAATGGGAACCCTGTTGACCAATCAGCTAGAAGTGAATCGTGTCCCTTCCAGACCACCAAGCATCAATATTTTATCCTTCCGTACAAGTCGAATACAAGTTGCTCATCCCGGAAAAAAGGAATTTTGATCAGCTTGTCGCGCTAGTCGGAAACCATATTCCTAAAGTATCACTGATAGAGTGCACTAATCATGCTCACACCAGAAGTGACATATTCCACTAGCAGTTCGAATAGATGAGCGTTCAAATAACAATCTGGCTGTGTACAAACAATTACATTATATCACACCTGGCCTCTTCGAGTCATAGAGCACGGCCCAGTTTTTATATCTGATGCAGTATGATGTCTCTACAAATTTTGTATAAGTTATTCTTCACGTTCATATTGGACTTCCTATCAGCAGAGAGTTGTTTACTCGTTGTTTGATACGACGAGATGGACGTTTACTTATTCTGATACTATGTGCGGATATATCCTTTCCGCTTTCGTCGATTTCGACTTCAGTCTAGTCGTTCTGATCTTCATTATTCTGCTCGACTGCACCACACTGATCTGGTTAGAGTTGAGTACAAGGTTAGCTCAAATGATTTTGCAATACCTCGAAATTATCACTTGAGCCATTATGTCATGTGGTCTGTCAAATGGGCTAACTTATAAAGCCCGATACACGTGTTTCGACCTCGACGGTCTCATCAGCCGGGCGATACAACGAGGAACATTTTACACTGTCTATCAAGTGGAACTGTCGCCGAATAAGCAGTGTTGTACACTCGATTACTCTTTGCTGGTATCGTCAGTATATCATATCACTTGAGATAACACTCGAAACGAAAGGTATATTTAACTATTTTCTCCATTATCTGTAGATCTCATGGCTTGCGAATCTGAATGTTGCAGAGAAGTAGCATTCTACCAGACAAAATTCCTATCTTTCATATCCAGAAACACCGTAGTCAGAATCCTTTGAACAATCCTACCACGCTAACATGCGTCCATATTTCTCTGCCTCGCTGTCATTAATATCCCCTTTGAATAAAACTGTCTTTAAAGACTGTGTTGCAAGTTCAGGCACAACAGTTCAGAGTCAGTCCCAAATAGTTGGCGACTAGAGCAGGATATCCAGATGTTTGGGATTGACTCTAATTCCTAAATTTTCCTCCCTTTTCTTTTCCTTTCCAAGGAATTCCTTGAGCTGATCACAAGGAGATGCTTTATCGCAAGTGTTATATGTGCAGCTGTTCGCTGGCCAGCAGCGGTGCACAGATTCCGAGGTTATGATGCGGTGTCACGTAATAAATTCTACTTTTCTTTGACATCGAAACAAAATGCTATTTATTTTTATGGATAGCAGGGCAAGAATATTTAATTAGAATACCTGAGGGCGAGACAAGTTTCCTTTCTTATGGGTTGCAAGGTTATGAGGGTAGCGTCGTCGAATGAACATTCTAATATACGGCCACACTCTTGTTTGGCGTCTACATAGCCATTCTTGAGAATGCAGGACACTGGGTGGTATTTCCATGCGTAAGGAACAAGAGCATCATTAAGCGGAATATATTCTTTGAGAGTGAGAGGACAATATTGAAAAGAATGTAGATTACTGGGATTATGAATAGTAGCGAGATAAAAAGCAGCGTGATGAACCCAATTTGTGCGAAGGTCCAATATTGTGTGTTATGTAGACTTTCTCAACAAAAGACACACTGAAGAGTTCCGCATATAGGATATACGCTGCATTCTATTTTTGTATCGTAGTTGGGTGAGTCTGAAATCCATCCTTTGATGGCAATCGTGTAGTCACAAATAATAAGAAAGTTCGAAAAGACTGATTTCGCGTGAGAAACGTTATTATGGAATGTGCAATAATGTGAAACACATGCTTGTAGAGTGTCGATACTGATAATAGTTTCGATAGCAAATTTTCTGGACGAGGTAATCTTAAATGCTATTTAGAAGACGGTCGACCAACAATAAGTTGTTGTCGAATAACTCAATTTAGTGAATGCACCTATCGTCTTGACGGAGTCACAGTCAAATCGGTAATCGAAGGAGCAGACTTCCTCAGAATGAGATTAGAGAGGGCTTCGATTTATGGGCCGTATTTTGAAAATGTGGTGATGGAGCCAGAGGTATATGAACATTTCGTGCTCCATTCAGGACATTTACACTTTTCATCGCATAAAAAAGGTTGTTTTTGAGATGATAGTGGAGACATTGGATCGGAAAGTATGTGTCTTAAACACTTACTTGAAACCAACACAGTTCGTATGTCTTCTTCAGAGAGTAATGGGCGACGGCGATTCCTGTAATTGTGTAGGTTGCGGCGTAAAGAATTGTCTTCCTCTTTGTCTATCTTCTGGGCATCGCGTATCCATAAGAGACATAGCGGAGGCCTAAGAAAGAACAATGCAAGACAAAAGAGTAGTTGATGGCAGTAATGCAGATCTAGATCTCGTCACCATAGGATGAGTGCAAGGTCAGGTGGTTGGTGGCCCGACTGAGCCTTGGTAAGGATTTCGTGGTGAGGCGGAGGTTACATGGTCTTGGGCGGTGTGAGGACGTTTCAGTCTGTAAATCAAATTGTGTGGCTGTGTGATGATTGGTTTGGAAGGGAGCTGTCAAAAACGAATTTACAAAATTTCTCACAGATTACAAATCTTCGCGCTTCTCGAAAGATCGACTTTCTTCAAATCTCTGTATGTTAATAATATAGAAATGTGAAAATAGGAAGAATAGCTTTAGATCCAATCTTTATTCTAAACTTCACAAGGTTGATATCTCTTTCCCTATCGATTGTCTTTCTTCTCAATGAAACTTAAAATAAAGACTAGTTCTAAAGCTATTCCTCATTTTCACAGCATAATTTCAGTATCTTCGCTTGAATACTACGTTGTTTGTGGCGCACCGTAACACTAAACGTTAATGCGGTATGTAGCAAAGAGCGCAATAAGGACATCGCTTAGAGATCGGTTGATGTTTGGTCTGGTAGTACGAACAGAGTTGTGTGAAGAAGTGCGCGGACGTGTTAGGTTCGTAACGACGGAGTATCCATGAGACTGTCATTGGATCGTGATTTGACGAGAAATGAATTCCATTTCATTCATAGCGGATTCTTTTCGGACAACGCTGGTGAAGAGTTAAGAAAATTCAGTTGGTCTGACATCATGACGTTGAGAAATGCGATCGTAAAATTGAATGCGGATGTGAGCAGGCAGCTTATTCAAAAGAAGAGCCCCGAGTGCTGCTTCTGAGAATCATCTTTCCCGTTGCATAGAAAAGCTGACGCACTAAAGAGAACATTTATTGTGAGGCATTGCTAATTGCCGCTCTTAAGAATTACATGCAGGAAGCTGTGCCAGCTTTGTGCAGATAATGTGTTTTGAGGCAACTTATTGTCATAGAGAGTTCTGAGAATATCTTTTGCAATGCCATAGTTATCTAGAGTGGTAGAGAGTCTTTAAATACATAGGAGAGCTTTTCCACGCAAACAAGATTTGAGTAGAGAGAATTTAATATGTCGCTTAGCTGCTTTTTATTGTCAGCGAGAGTCGCAAACCATGCATAGAATAGGAGC
>JAHQIW010005560.1:0-15067 GCA_019055375.1 Parelaphostrongylus tenuis | reverse complement strand
CATATTTGTATGCCTAATACGTTATCATGTACCGTTATCATCGCGTTGCATGTCGTTATTGTATTTTGCTATTGATGTAATGTTGCGGTAATTTTTCAATCAAAATTTCATTCAATGCCGAGATTAATCAATAGTCGGTCTTGAGTTGTGGTAACTATCGTAAATTTTAGGCTGATCATCGATCTTAGGACCAATATTACTCGAATAGATGTAGGACCTGCGTGGCAGAAAAAAAACAATGCAGTCAATTGTAAACGACACCAAAAGCATTCTAGACGTACAACGCTCGCAGCCATCACCAAGGCTAATTATTTTGGTGTATTTGTCACTGCACCTAACCTATTCATGCGCACGCGCCACTGAAACTCCTATAAGTGGCGCATTGGCCAAATGGTGGAATCACTGGTAAGCCAATGTATCACCTATATTTTCTTCTCAAAGCAAGAGCAAATAAGAATTCAATTCACTATAATTGAAACGAATTTTTAAAATTTCTACTAAATTCATTGATAATATTAGGCATTCCGTAAGTTTAACCCTGGAACAGTAAACACCAAGTTTATTGACCGAAAGTATTCAAAGTTGCATGATTAATGCTGTCTAATTTTGTATTTTCTTACTGACATTTCAATGTGCAACTTGCCTATACTAGCTTAACCCCTAGAGGACGGCTATAGAAGTCGATGCGCGTAGCACGAATTGCGCAGCAAAGCGCGACTTTCGTTGTTTAATTGGAGTTTTGTCCTCTTCATTTTGCGAAAAATTACTGGGTTTCCTGTATTACTTCGAAATTATAGTATTTTCACTGCTTTTTTCGCAGTGTTATTATATTACTTATATAACTAAGAGAATTGAGTGGTGGACAAAAACACGGCCTCAGGCGGGAATCGAACCCACGTTTCATCCTATCCGGGGACGCGTGCTCTACGACTGCACCACTGAGGCACATTTGCCCGACCACCCATCTGCACCATAAAGCGAATTCGCATACCCGACCAAACCTGTCAAAGGTTGGTGGCTGATAGCTAACACTGAGATGTTGAAGAATGAGTGGTCGGGCAAATGTGCCTCAGTGGTGTAGTGGTAGAGCACGCGTCCCCGGATAGGATAAAACGTGGGTTCGATTCCCGCCTGAGGTCGTGTTTTTGTCCACCACTCAATTCTCTTTCCTGTATTAGTTAAGCACAACACAATATTCTCTACTCGCTCATATGATTTTAGTTTATATATATATATATATAATATATATATATATATATATATATATATATGCCTTTTCTGTAGAGAAGACGCCGGTTTGTTAAAAATCATACTGGCATTCAATCAATTGTTTTATTGTACAAAGAATATTGCAACAAAAATTGTTTAATTCCGACCTTCCCTTCTCTTATGCAATGCCCGAGAGTTGTCATAGTGAATGAACATTGGGTAACAATGAGTTATTTGTAAAAAAAGATGCTGCATTCTCCGGTTAACTAGTTTATGGATAACTCTCAATGATTTTGATTTTGAGTGTGATTCAGGAGTTGAGATCTTTACAGCATTATAGAGCACACTTTCTTCCATCGCTTCATGAGTTTTCGGTTTTTTTTGTACTGAGTGTACTTTATTAAGAACATTGTTCGCCATTGCCACCTTTGCCATTGGACTTTTCCACCCTTTTGCGTATTCTACGTACTTTTCTGATTGATTGCTCTCAAAACGATACCATTTTCTTCCTTCAACCTCCAACCTCTCAAATTAACTTCAGTATGATCACGTGTAGGTGACTGTGGACATCAATCAAGGAATCACAGAGCTGGTTCGTCCAGCCGCTTTACATGAGTGCCTTGTTTCACTTTCCTTGAATATATTTACTTTGCTAGTTTCTAAGAATTTTTGGTAGTTCTTATATGAAAAGAGGAGTTGAATACTCTTGCTTTACGGAAGATTATTTTACAAAAAACCACAGATGCTTCTAAAAGCTGGTAAGTACTGAATGTTTGTCGGATTTCATAGTGTCTCTCGGCATCTATTACCTTTGGAAGTGGTCGATTGAGGAAATTGCGAGTCAGTTTGACCTTCCCAGGTTTTGAAGACAAGAAGTAATTGCGGCCAATATTGTAGCGTTTTGTGCATGATCATGCATGAAAGACACTGATGGAGTACTGATTGGTGAGTGGTCAGACAAGAATTGTTGCCCAATCTTGCCCTACTCGCTGATAGCGACGGCAAGTGCTCAAGGAAACGTAAGGCTTGAGTATAAGAAGACAGTCGCCTTATGTAAACTGTACATGTCCGACATTTGAGAACGAGTATGAAACCAACATATGTATGACCATTGAACGACTGATCAGTAGGGAAAGACGATTTAACTATCACAAGAACGGCAGCATGAATGCGCAACAGGGCTTGGAAACATCTTCATTTTCGAAAAATATTGTTTTCTTGTTGAAATTTGCAGATTGCTAGTGCACATGAGCGTCTTATTACTACAAATTCCGGTAGGAAATCTCGACAATATACTATTTCTTGTAATGACGTGCTCTGCCCATCTTTAGTTCACCGTATAATTGCCAATAAAGTGCGTTGCGGAGTTCAAAGAACGGGCTGACCACCTCGAAAGCTATGCGTATTTTACTCCTCTTTGGTACTGTGCACTAAGAAGGTCTACTGTTAAATATAAATCTATAGCATCACTAAGAACTTAAGATAATTAAAGTGAAGAAAATGCAGTATTTGACAAAAGTACTCTATAAAATGGTGAATGCGAACTTTATCAATGCTTACTTCCGAGATTCTGAACTGGAGATTCATTGTAAAACTTTTTTTTTAGAAGTCGAATATCATAGAAAATGTAGCAAGGAAATACACTGCCAGAATATCCCGTTGCGGATGGCGCCATTTTCGGCTGGTGGGCAGCTCGGACGGCTACGAAGAGAGGCCGCCGGGGTCTGCTTCAAGGTTAACGTGTTAGTTTTCTGAAGAATTATTTTTTATGAAAAATGACGTAATTGCTCCATTTTTAATCCACACTCTCAAAAGAAAAGCTAAATGTTTTGAAAAGACTATATTTAGAACCTTTACCAGGCATTTCTATGATATTTTATTTAAATTTACCCACAATTCAACCAAATTCATCTCTTATTTCTTCCAGTTTCCTATACTTTAATGCATGGTGTACATAAAATTCATCACAGTGGTCCGAAACTAGAACTTAATGAATAGTCCGTCAAAAGCAATGCCGATTATTGCTTGCGATCCCACTTCATCATTATCTCATATTTTTCTGATTGTTAGTGGACTTCGATTCCCATTTCTCAGATCAATGTGTGATTTCGTTCATAATCAATTTCTTGAAAGGCCTGTTTTTGCGTTATGACTGTCAAAACAAGATTTTGTTTCACATTCAAGCATTTCTCGCTGAATAAAGTTTCTTTCGTGAGCAATTTATAACTATTAGATAAAGCAAATCTTGGAAATTTCGACAGTGCTTGGTTTTTAGAAGGGACTACTTGAAGCGCTGTAATATCCAAAAGAATGATAGATTTCCGAAGTCTGGAACATTCTCATTTAGCCTCATGGTAAAACGTTTTTTCTGACTATTTTGGGAATTTCAAAGATTACTTGAGATGAAATCTTGTGAATATGAAGGTATACTTTGATGTCAGAATGGCTTCACTACAATGGTAAAGGTGTCATAATATGGTCTGAATAATTGTAATTGCTTTATTTTCAGATAGAAGTTTTTCGAAAAAAAAGAGTATCTTTTGCGTGCCCTCCGTCTGATTTGCAAGAAGCGGACGTCAGCGCACTGTTTGCCCCTCCAGAGCCTACTTTTTCCAAGTTAGTTCTTTGTTATATTTTAGTCTCTTGTTGAATCAAGATTTCTTGCGACTTTTCATTCCACATCGTGAGGAAGGCCACCTGAACGTATTTTATTCGGTATCTTAGGTGTGGAGTTTCTCATCACAGCGCATTTTTCTAGAAATGTGCGCGCCAACAAGTCGTCCTGGGTCAATCCTCCAAGTAGCGTCGTCAAGGCTCCTGATTCAATGGGTGAGGTACGAGCTTCGTTTGAATAATCCAGTTCAGGCGATCAATGGAAGCTCATCTTTTGAGTATACTTTATGTTCATATGTTGACCCATGGGCCATGTAGCGAGTCAGTGTAGTAGGTCGCCCCTTGGGCATGCGCACCATGAGATTTGATCCTGTTTCTTCAAATAATTCCTCAATCGCAGGTCAAATGGTGAACTACTATAGCTACTGCGTACTGTGTTATCAATGCGTGTTATAATGCGCTGTAACTAAGAATGAAAAAAACCTTCACAATCAAGCATTTCTCGATGAATAAAGCTATCTCGCTAGATTTTCGAAGTTTATTTGGTAGCTCAAACCTCGGCTATTCCGCTGGCAACTTTGTTTTTGAAAGCAACTTCTTGTTGTACTGCAACAGTCAAAAGAAAATGATATTTCGCTGTTAATCGGTTATTGATAAAAGCGCGGTGACTTGGGACCAGTGTCGTGAATACCACTCTTGAAGTGCGAAAATCAATCTTCTTGTGACTGTAACAGAGCTTTGAAAACGCTTTTAAAAAATCAACCGCGCCTGTGAAATCGCTGAGATTTGCGCTGTCGAGCGGTCATTGAGTGTTTATTTTAGAACTTCATCGGGTCAAGAAGTCTTTAAATGTGGAACAAAATTTTATTTTGACTATGAGAACGCAAGAAAACAAGTCATTTGAGAAATAAGATATAAAGTTAGAATTCAAATGACCTCACGTATTGAATGAATAGCAATTATTTGATAGAATAGGTCTTTTCTAAAGAAACCAAGGGCTCATGCGCAGTTCTTGAAATGCACTGCATGTGGCAGAAATTTTACTAAAAGTAAGGATTTTCAAGACAGTTGAGAGTTGTTTCCCTTGAAAATACGTTCAAAAAGTTCCTCCCAAAACAATTTAGGTTTTTTCGGCAAAAACTTTGTCGAAATCTGACCTTATAATCGCGAAAATCCGCTATAAATTGAAAAATTGGGTTGTATTTTATCTATTATTCAAACGTGACGTGAGATTCTTTTCAAACAACAAGCTTACTAGTAGAATAAGAATTTTTAAAGCTACCGATTGACTACAAAAACGCTAAGAGGATAGGAGAAAATGTTCAGTAACAGCTGGGAATATCATCCTTTTTGCAAATACATGGCTTTTTCCTTTGAAAAAGAAAAGATTCTAGATAGCATTAGCTTTGATCTTGCTGAAATCATTTAAGAATCTCATTAGAGATATCTTATCGCTCAACCATATCTTAACCATATCCCTTTGTAAACTTGATTGATTCAAACTTGTATTGAAGCACGCACCACTCTTCGTAACCGTTCAAATGGCGCGCCAACTGTGAGTCATAATGACCCTCATCGTCCACCAATATCTCCAAAAGAAATCTGAAAAAGAACTCAGTGCGTTATTATCCCAACTAACAACAGTACAAAAACATGGATAAATTAAGAGAAAAAATGTTCAATAACAGATAGGACTACTCGAGAACCTATACTCGTTCTTACAACACAACCCAGTCGCAAAATGCGAAATGTAAGTTTACAATTTATTAATCCTTATAGAACAAAGGTTATCGTTATGATTGATTCCGGTTGCCTTCTCCAGTGAAAAGTCTCTCGTAAAAAAGGTTAATCTGTCGGATCTCGCAATAATCACCCCACTTACAATAAATCCCACATCCTATCCTTATCTCCTTCATGTATCCATAGTGGATCGTTTGCAGGTGATTGCCACTTTCTCTCATAAACGAACGATTGAACATGCATGAGCTCACTGAATGCTTTGCGACTCGAATGTGGATGAACGAGATATAAAAAGCTTGATTTTCACGACATTCTTTGTTAATGATAAATCGTAACATTCTAACGATTATATGATAACGTACCTTTGATAGTTTTCACTGAATGATTGAACAAGGAATACGTGCAGCGTTCCTCACAATCTCATCGTGATGAAGAAGTACTGATTGAAAGTATATCGGTTACAATCGCTGCAATCAATAAAAAAATCGCTGTCTGTGTAGTATCATTAGGCATTTCGATGATACTTCCAGCAAATTTTGGTGTCCGTAGACAATCTATTTTCTTTTCAAACACTGTACAACAATGAAACTACGAAGGGGTTGAGGGTACCATCAATAAAGGCGTTAATAAAGCAATAAAAAGAGACAAAACAACAGAACTAATAGTGTTGATCTTTATTAACTTATGATCGTGCACGTTACCGGAACAAATCCTTAGCAGACAAAGACTACACTCATCTGTTGAGAATCATACCGACACCTCCTAATTTATTATCGCGCTTATTCATACAAAATTAGAAACACGATTGTTATAAGAGACCTTCGGATTTATATAGATAACATCATTGTTCGACATATTTTCGACAACGAGGCAGAACACTATTGAAAAGGAGTGAAATAACGGGATATCTGAACTGAAAGTGGTGAAACAGTAACAATCAGCACAGTCTAAGGTCCACTAAACCGTGGTCTCTGCACCACTGTAGTGAAAAGGGAACGACATGAACGAAGAATGTAATGCCGCGTTGTCGTGCTCTCGGCGTTGATCAAGCCCTGAGAGAGGCGCCTAGCATTCGTCTCCTTTAAGATCGTTTGTGGTGATTGGGTCTTGTACCAAATCACCAACCCCGCAGTGATAAATGACTTGGTGAGCCTAGAGTACGGATCGAATCATCGACCATCGGTTGACCAGCCATGTGTGCGCACAGCACGTGAGTGAGGGGCTAAAATAGTCGATCGTCATCACAGTACTTTTTTCACTGTGCGTAATTCAGTACTTCTTGCATACAATGCGTTTTTCGTTTTATTCTTGAGCAGCCTAGAATACTACCTGAGCGAGCCTCCTGCAATTTCGACGATAGCCTTGCTGTAGCGTTCCATAAGAAGCTGTTGCTGACTGCCGGAGATGTACAGAGTTCAACTTCTAATGGGGCCATGTCTGACAGTAAAGTTCATGAAACTATGGCCGCCATCGATTCCTCATCAACATTGATGGCAAAAGGAGGTTGGCGTAAAAGCAGAGCAAAATATGGAAAGGTCTATACTAATGTAAGATGATCGACTTTTTCCGTGGGTGAGTATCTTGAAGAACAATGTGATTTAGTTGAGGAAAAGATGACCAGCAGATGGTCAGATTTAGTGGTACGTTGCGATTACTTATTCATTCATAAGAATCTGTCAGATACTGACGGAAATATTCTTTTTGCAAGCATAGACTTTACCACTCTCTACGAATTACTCACAATTAATCCATTCAATCTGTTTGGAAAAATGATGAAGGTGCGCATGTTTTGTTTCTCCATTGTTTTGTCACTTCTCTTCACATGTAGCTCAGATGTGTGCGTACATTCTTAGATGGCAGCCAAAGTCATGCATCTGAAAAAACGTACTTTTCTCCAAGAATTTCTTAGCCTACACGAGGTTGATGGCATTATTGATCATTTCGTTATCGGTCAAGTATTCTTCAGAAGAGAATTTCTCGCCGAATACAAATTTCCGCTAGACTAAAATATTTTTTCGAAGGCCTACAACTCTGAGAATTTAGAAATGTGCTTTTCTAGAGATGCGTTCTTACAGCGCTGTAGCATTTACAATAAAATTATTTTCCACACGCCTTGCGCTTACCGCTCTTTTGTCTCGTAAGATGAAGTTCTCTTAGACTGTTAGTAACTATTCGATTGCACAGTTTCGGCGATTCCAACATTGTTATTCCATATATGTTTCCTGAAAAGAGCGTTTCACTGCAGTGAAGAATGAATAATAAGTCGGCAACGGTCTGTACTGCTGTGAATCGATAGCTGCGATCGATAGACGCGCAGGCGCAATTCACATGTGGGGTGCGATTCTTTGTTGTTTCAGGACCCTCTTTTACCCTCTTCGATAAGAAGTCTTGGTGAATCATATGACTCCGATGCTTGTAGATTTCCTTCCACGTTTATATGCTCCTAGTGCTTAGACTTAGGCTCAGCTTAGGGCCTAGTAACAAGTTTATTGACAATATCTAACGTAAATGAAAAGTCTAAACACTAGAATGGTAGAACAAAATGTCTTCTATAATTTTGATACAAAATTCTAGAAATCTATGTAGACGGCGAAGCATTCCCAGATAAGTAGCAAAAATTCTCGCAATGTGAAACACAATATTATTTCGAAGGATACAGAACTGAACGAGCCCTTCACAAAGAACATTTTTGGAGTCTCGGAGATCTAAGCACTCGAGTGATTGCTGATAGTCTAACGGAAAGTCTTTCACCAGCAAGAGAGTTCCAAAAAAAAAACTCTTGCCCGAAAACGGAAATAATCTCAGTTTTATTCGACTAGCGTTTGTACGTCTTCATCTTACTCATAGTCGATTGACCCAAATTGGTGGTTCACAGTCGTTCATCTACGCAAGGTTTATGATAATCCCATAAAATCTGTGACCAATCAAGTGGTTCTGACGAAGATTAAGACGTCGAATAGTCCACTGGATAAAAAATGTTACCAGCCTCATGTGAGCCGGGATATCTTTTGGAAAAAGTTATTTGATTGCTTGAGCCGACATAATGTATAGTGTGGGTCGTCTTCGTGGAAAGTGTGTTAGATTCGCTAATATATTTACGAAGTTGACAACATATTGTGAATCCAGATTGTTACACGAGATGCTACATAGGTTTGCGCTACGTGGTGTACTACTGTAGCAAATATTTTGCAAGGCTTTTTATTAATAGATTGTTGAATAGAACAGCAGAATACCAGCTACAACATGCAAATTGTTTTAATATTGGTCAGTGTGTAGTTATACGAAATGTAGTCTATATGCTGAGGTAAAGTTTTTTACTGAGAAATTGTCAAATCTCTCTTGAACTTGCATATTGTGCAAGATTATGGATTACAAAAGGATTGTTAGTAGCAATTATAAGCTTTCGTTTAGATGTGTATTTTGTGTCTCACTGTGAGTATGCGTAATCTTTTCATAGAAGAACGGCATACAAAATATAAAAATTGGAAGTCTTCTGCAAGAAAGGCCATTCACTTGCAGACTGTTGTAAAACTGCTAATTTTAGAAGTTGTAAAATGATATTTGATTGAATAAATGTCGCCTTGTGAAGGCTCTATAAAAGCGACATAAAGTCAAAGGACAAAAAGAGGATTCGAGATAAAAAGATGCACTGCTTTTTTCAAAGTATTTCTGTTGATGGGTGTGACTTTCTCTTCGTACACTCCTACATTATACAAAATAAAAAACAAAACCAAGCACGACTGAACACATTAATGAGTAGAGCGTGCCAGATCTTCGACCTTCGTCGAACCCTTGTAGTGAATAGAGTGGTTGCGAGCCAGCAAAAAACACCGGTGGAAAAAGTTACTAAGAGCGACTATCGATTTACCTGGGCATCACCTGTATCACCTGTCGTCCCGTTGATCGTCGAGTGACTCGAGCGGGTACCAGCAACTCTTCCATTTTTCCCTATCGCGTGCAAGAGTAGCCCAGTGGGTCCTCCTTGCTCTAGGAATTCGCTGAGCATCATATCTTTCTTCCATCGCTTTCGTGAAGAAATCGGACCAACGGGTCAGTGGTCTTCCTTTAGAGCGCTTGACGTCCCGAGGAATCCAGTCGGTAACGGCTCTCGTCCATCGGTTGTCGTTGAAGCGCATCACGTGTCCGGCCCACCTTATTTTCGATATCCTGGCGTGTGGAACGGCGTCTCTGATTTTCGGTCGTTGACGTAGGTCGGAAGTTCGGATCCTTTGTCTCATTTGCGAAATACGAGATACTCCTAGCATCGACCTTTCGACTGCGCGTTCGATAACGGCAAGTGATCTTTCATCCTGCTTACGTAGCGACCAGGTTTCTGCTGCATACGTTAGGGCAGGGATAATTGTCGAGTCGAAAAGGTGGGCACGGAGTCGGATGTTCTTTGTCCTCTTCACTACATCTTCGATGCTCTTAAACGTTCCCCAAGCCGCTCGTTTCCTCCTGCTCAACTCTGGGCTAGGTCGTTCATCATGTTGATTTCACGACCTAGATAGATGTAACTGGAGCATTCGGAAATTGTCGTTCCGTTGAACGTGAATGGGGCATTAGAAACCCATCCGTTCCTCATGAACATTGTTTTCGTTAGATTCAGTTGAAGACCGATCTTTCCACAGGCGTTGTCGAAATCAGTCAACATTCGTTCCGCTTGGCTGATGTTTGGTGTTATGAGAACGATATCGTCAGCAAAGCGAAGATGGTTTAATTGTCGACCGTCAATTTTCACTCCCATTTCGTCCCATTCTAATGTTCGCATGACGTTTTGTAGGGTGGCAGTGAATAGTTTTGGCGATATTGTATCGCCTTGTCGAACCCCTCTTCTTACGTCAATGGTGATATTGTTGTAGAATGGAGATATTCTGGTCGTGAAATCTTTATAAAGCTCACGAAGGATCATTATGTACCGAGTAGGGACGCCCTGGTTATCCAGAGCCTCTATAACCGCTTCTGTTTCCACTGAATCCTGGCCATAGTTAAAATAAATCAACAGTTTTCTTGTTAAGCAGTTTCGAGATGTTAATAACAGTATTTATTCGATATCAGTGATGCACTACAATAATAATACATTCGAGCAATGCAGCGCAAACAATAATCGTACAGTGATTAACGTTTCGGCGATTCTCGCCTTCTTCGAAGACTGGTAAGGTGTAATTGATTTGCAATCTACTGGAATAGACATGACATAACTGAGACCTATCTATATACATATGGGTCTTGAGAAAAATAATTTCTTCCACTAAACTTGCGATATTGTCGCACAGCTCTAACTGAAAATATTGCTGTAAAAAATCATCATTCCCCATCGTAGATATCTACGAAGCATTAGCTCTCTGAAAAATTCGTAACACATTCAGGTAAACAAAAATATTACAAAAATTCTGTACACTGGAAGTTATCTGCTCTTTTTCGATAATCGCAATTCCAGGTCGAGGAAGCGCTTGCAAAAGAAACACGCTGAAATCTTTTCGAAATCAGTATACACTTAAACCTGTGATGAATAAGCTATTATCTACAAAAAAAACAGCAAAAACTCCTAAAAACAACGTGAACAGCTAGAAAGGATGTATACTGAATATGTATACTGAGAGGAACACATTGTCGTGGTATTATATATAGTATCACTTTATCATTTCACTTGTTCGGTATCACAGTTTTTTACTGTAGGCATAGCCAGGTTACAGCATTCCTTTCGGCGTGTCATTCTGATTGCAGGAGAGCGTTGGGGTAGGCATCAAACGGCATCGAGTATCACTGGCCATTAGACCACGGCTATGCAAATTGTGCATATTTTGAGAATATCAAACACCAAACTGATATGGAAGTTTTTGCTTCATGTGTGATTGTTGAAAAATTTTCCTAGTGCGTTTTAGTATCGGATTCAATAGTTCGTTTCGCTTTCGGAGTCCGTTGTTTCAAAATCACAGCTCGTTTTCTGGTGTTGTTTGAGCGAAATTTTGTTTTAATAACTTTATTGCTGAAAGAACAACAATATCACCATTGACGTAAGAAGAGGGGATCGACAAGGCGATACAATATCGCCAAAACTATTCACTTCCACCCTACAAAACGTCATGCGAACATTAGAATGGGACGAAATGGGAGTGAAAATTGACGGTCGACAATTAAACCATCTTCGCTTTGCTGACGATATCGTTCTCATAACACCAAACATCAGCCAAGCGGAACGAATGTTGACTGATTTCGATAACGCCTGTGGAAAGATCGGTCTTCAACTGAATCTAACGAAAACACATGTTCATGAGGAACGGATGGGTTTCTAATGCCCCATTCACGCTCAACGGAACGACAATTTCCGAATGCTCCAGTTACATCTGTCTAGGTCGTGAAATCAACATGATGAACGACCTAGCCCCAGAGTTGAGCAGGAGGAAACGAGCGGCTTGGGGAACGCTTAAGAGCATCGAAGATGTAGTGAAGAGGACAAAGAACATCCGACTCCGTGCCCACCTTTTCGACTCGACAATTATCCCTGCCCTAACGTATGCAGCGGAAACCTGGTCGCTACGTAAGCAGGATGAAAGATCACTTGGAGTTATCGAACGCGCAGTCGAAAGGTCGATGCTAGGAGTATCCCGTATTTCGCAAATGAGACAAAGGATCCGAAGTTCCGACCCACGTCAACGATCGAAAATCAGAGACGCCGTTCTACACGCCAGGATATCGAAAATAAGGTGGGCCGGACACGTGATGCGCTTCAACGACAACCGATGGACGAGAGTCGTTACCGACTGGATTCCTCGGGACGTCAAGCGCTCTAAAGGAAGACCACTGACCGTTGGTACGATTTCTTCACGAAAGCGATGGAAGAAAGATATGATGCTCAGCGAATCCTAGAGCGAGGAGGACCCATTGGGCTACTCTTGCACGCGATAGGGAAAAATGGAAGAGTTGCTGGTACCCGCTCGAGTCACTCGACGATCAACGGGACGACAGGTGATACAGGTGACAGGTGATTGCTAAAGAAAGGCAGAGTAGCATTGAAAAAGTTTCTTATACGTATTCTAGCAGGAAAAAATCCTACATATTTCGAAGCTAAGGAGACCAAGTGAAATTGATGAGCATGTGCAGTCACAAAAGCCGTCACGATAAATGAAGAATAAGAAGACATTAAAAATATCGTATTTATAAATGGTAGGAGAAACTCTGCTTTATAATTCTGTGAAAGTCACAGCACTTGAAGTACACTACCAATAAAAAACCTATGAAATTAAGTCAAAGAGGTGACATCCATCCAGTGAACATCGACGTTCTTGACAAACTCTTGACTTCTTTTTTTACTATCATTCATACACTATGATAACTTTTGTTTACCTAAAAAATTAGCGTGTATCAAAAGTGAGAGTTTGTGCCGCAGTATTTGATTTCAGAACTATAGAATGACGATATTAATTTCTTTGAATAATCGTTCAATAATGGAAATATTGGAAATAGAAAAATGCAAGATATTACTGTTAAATGAAATACAGGATGTATATACGAACGTCTCTAAATGCTCCAATTACGTCCATCTAGGTTCTGACACCAATATGATGATCGATTTAGCTTCAAAGTGGAGCAGGAGGAAACAAGCGGCTTTGGGAACGCTCAAGAGCGTCGAGGATGTAATGGAGAAAACGAAGAACACCCAACTTAGTGCCCACCTTTACGACCTTTTTGACTCAACAGAAATTCTTGCGCTAACGTATGTTGCAGGATACTATGTAACGCACGCTACGTAAGCAGGATGAATGACCAATTGACGTTATTGAATAAGCAGTCGGAAGGTCGATGCTAGAAGTATCCCGTATCTTGCAAATGAGAGAAAGCATCCGAAGTTCCGACCTACGTCAACGATCAAAGAGCGGTGACGTCGCTTTACACGCCAGGATATCGAAGATAAGGTGGGTCGAACACCTGATGCGCTTCAACGACAACCGATGGACGAGGCCGTTGTCGACTGAACCCTCGGGATATCAAAGCGCTATACAGGAAGACCACCAACCTGACTGTTCGGTTTAAATACGGCAAGCCTGGAAGAAAGATATGATGCTCAACGATTCCCTAGAGCGAGGAGGACCCACTCTTGCACGCGATAGAGAAGGGTGGAAGTGTTGCTGGTGTCCGCTCGAGTCACTAAACGATCAGCAGGATGATACGTGGTTTAGGTGATACATATAAACACATATATATATATATATACATATGTATGCGCAAGTAAAAGGAATAAATGCAAATAAAATAACTTAGAAATGTTCAATAACTCCTCCAAGTATGACTTTTTCGCCAGCGTGTGGCTGTCTGTTCCCAAAAATTTGAGTTTTAGAGGAAACATGGGCGTTTATTTCGGAATGCAGCGATAATTATTATTCATAGTTAAGTAGGGTGACAGTGAATAATTTTGGCGAGACAGTATTGCCTTGTCGAACTCCTCTCCTTATGTCGATAATATTGTCGATGAGGAATGGCGATATTTTAATTCTGAACATTTATATTACTTACGAAGAATTGTTATGTACCAAGTAGGAATGTACTTTGGCTGTCCGTCTACGACAGCTTCTGTTTCAATTTAGTATAAAATTTTTCTTGAATCGATGAAAGTGAGACAGGGTGGTCTTTTGTACTCTTGTGAAAATTGTAGTGAATCATATGATCACGTAAATGTGACCTATAATATCAAACTCTATTGGAAACCTTGTCTGCCCGCATATATGTATGATGTAGAGGATAAAGCTCTCAGCGTTAATTAATCCCTGAGGGATTTGGCATGCATTTTTTGTCCAATTTTTGACTTCGTTTGAAGTGACTGAATTCCTATTTGACCCTTACAATGACTCACGGTTGCTTCCCGCTGGGCCGAGTTAGTGCAGCTTATCTCCCAGACAAGTCTGGTACCGTTCGCCGATTCCGGAAGCATGCATGGGTTAGTGAGCCATGAGCGGCGCAAGATAGAACCATCGACCTCGTGTGCGGCACAAAGTACGACTAACCATTGCGCCACAGCGCTCTTAACTACAGAGCCACATATGTGTGATATATGATCATATAAAAATGGTAAGCATGGGGCAAAAATATATGTGCCGCTCTGCTCACGACACAAGAAATTAGGCGTCGTTTCTAATGTGTTGAGTGCGCGTCAGCCAAATACTTTCCAGTACGTATATTTATGCTACAGCAAGCACAAGGTTAATAATTAGTCGGGCCCTATCGCTGCTGAAAGACACGTGGCAATTATGGCATTAAAGAATAGGTGAGTCTGCTTTGACAGATCTGTTTGTTTGAACCCTTTGCCGTTTCTTTCTCTGCATGGGAGAATCGTCTACGAATGCATGTGGCTCTTTTTGTTCACTTTATTGAGGTGGCAGGAATTCTCCAAACTTTTCGTTCTTGTTGCTTATTTTCATACATTTGAGTATTTCTTTTTACTATCATTCAGTACAGTTCTTGCGGTCAATTTGATATATTACACTTATACATTTGTTTTAAGATGGAG
>JAHQIW010005559.1:0-93067 GCA_019055375.1 Parelaphostrongylus tenuis | reverse complement strand
CACAAAAACGAAAAAATAGTGAATTAGACACTCACCTTAGTGAGTGTGCGAAATTTTAAACATACTTCGTGGTCGACAACGGTGCCAGTTATCGCATGACATGTCACTGTCACTTACTGTGGGTAAGCGGATCAGAGTGAACCACAGTATTTCAACCGTACTCTATTTTGGGGGCCATTGATTGTCACCCCTTTAACGGCAACTGCAATGAGTGATAAGGTGTTTCGCCTAGCGCCAACTAGCCATGAATGAGTATCGCTATTTTTATTTATGTAAAACCGTTCGCTGAGATCGGTATGCTTGGTGGGTTCCCATAAAGTGATAACGCTGCAGGGTGAATTGGTTCGGAATAATGTGTACACGGAATACTTTGTATCATTAGAGAATCGACCATCAAACAAACCAAAGGCATGGAAGTCATTTACGCAACAGTGGCGATGATACAGCCATCGGCCGTCCAAATGGTGATGGATTCGTACACGATCGAGGTCCGCAGTAACCTTTTTCAAAAGTTTCTCAAAATAAAAACTTTACTCAAATACCACAAGTTTTACATCAGTGAACCACCGAACATGACAAGTGCCTAGCGCTTTTTCTAATGACTTTCATATGCACAACGAAGACAGAACATTCAGTTACTTGTTCAGAATTTCATGGGTTATAATCAAGAAGAGGTAGCTATGCTAAAGATAAAAACGTCTCAACTGACTTTTTTCGGGGAACCGTGTAGACTCACAAATCTTCTGCAGGCTTCTTATGTCTCTTCTAACTGGCAAGGCTGGGTTCAGGACAATCTGTCCCTCCAGATCCTCTAGCATCTCTTTAACATCTCCCAAGCTCAGGCCCAATTGTTAGAATGCAAGCAGCACATTTTGTTAGTAACGCAGCAACGCTGGTGGGGTTTAGCGAGGTGTGTTGCAGACAGTCCGGAATGTATGTCAGTTAGAGTGATCTCAGACTGTCTGTCTGTCGTGCGTCCTTGTCTTCTGAACCAGGTTTAGAGTAAGAGAACTTTAAAGGCCGTTCATTGTTAGTCACATTCAGAAAGTAATTCCTGAAACAGTCACCCAATTACATGTGGGACGTGATATGGGCGACGTACCTGTTCTTTCATTCTCGGTGTTGATCTAGTGAGAGCCACTTGAATTTGGATTATAGATCAGTTTTGATTAGAAATTATCTGAATTCTGAAAATTGGTACACTACTCTCAAGAATGATTTTTTTAGAGATCAACGATCGTTTGTGTGGTTAGGTTCGAGATCGGAAGACAGTACCAACCTTTCAAAGTTTGCCTAGCTCGCTCAAAAACCTCAATGTCGAGAGGTCTCTTGGAATTTATTTTCCTGTATCACTGAATGATGTCTTCATTTAAGCTACCATTACGCTCATTTGAACGAAAGAAATTGCAGCTAGTACACTGGTAGTATCACGGGAGAACACTAGTTGTGTTAAATATCTTTTCGAATAAAGGCATGGGTGATGTTCCAGCTATTATCGTAGCCCAGATCATACAGATCACCAACAGTAATTTGTCGGAAACACTTAGTGATCATGATACAACGTCGTGTGGACTTGTGTGTCCGTCTCATAACGTAGGCTCATTTCAAGTCACAATTGAGTGTTCTAGTTGACTTTTTTTTGGGTAGTGGGTCTTTCTTTTCTTTTTGGTTGTTTCTTTACATTGCAGGATAGTGCGTTCGTGTGTTGTTTTTCTCGATCCTTCTCTTGTACATCCAGTTCGGGGGGGGATAGTTGATCCAAGCATTAATGTAAATGATTAAGTAAATAGATCAACAAGAACATTGTACATAGGGTGTATTGTATTCTCTGAATCCATTCCAGTAAATAATTTATTATCGCACAGAAGTTTGCTTCTATAGACCGGACAAGTTTGTTGCTTCCGGAGAACGAGCACCGCAGGCAGTGACTGTTTGTCCTATAGTATAAGCAAAGTACAAACATGGCAACAAAATATCCATAGTGGTTATCTTCAAACCTTATAAAGTGTTGTTTTTAGGAAGTTGCGCCACGTTGGTATGCCTTGTTTTGTCCATCCAGGATGAGGCTTCTTTGCTTTTGCTTTAGACCTTTTTAGTAACCATCTGCTACCTTATGTTTCGGCAATTTTCAATACTGCATTTAATTTCAAACTGCCTTTGTGCGCTGTACCATCAGCGAAAATAAGATTACAATTCCTTTGTGGCGCGCATTTTTTGCTCGGTTTAGGGCTTATGTAATGGATTTCCGACGATTCTAGTACTAATTCAATAGCTTGCGCAATGTTAGTTCCAAAATCAAGTTTTATTTCCACAAGGTACTTCAGAAGCTAAATTAGTTTAACATTTCGCACCTCAGGTATACGTGTAGAACCAAAAAATATGATAGTGTAATGTAAAAAAATACGGTGTAGCAGATTATCGAAAAATTCAAACTACGCAACGAGAAAAAAAATTTTGAATAAGTAACAAAACCCGCTTCACTTCCTGTGCCAACGATTGAAATCGCTGTGGAGCGCTATTCGAGATAGTAACGATTTTTTCGTACACCACCGTCCCAAAAGAGATAGGCTTATATCTCCCTTCAACCGGTCGCTTGTTGACTACTTACGCAATTCACATCTCGTTCGTGGACATTCTATGACAAAGACCATGATCATCACTGATAGTGATATACCTTTGGCCCCTCTGTTATTTGATTCACCACAGAGACACCAAAATTACTGGCCACTTCGCTGAGGTGACATGGTAGAACTGCTTTTCTTACAAAGGAAGTTAATGCTTCACTAATTTAATGATATTCTAAAGATGTTGGGAATTAGTTATGAACTTCTTTCTTCATTGACTAGACCTGTAGCGCGACGTTATCAAACATTATCATTCGGCTGACGTTTTGACGTCTTATCTTCTTCGTTGCAAACTCTTCTCCACTCCTCTCAGGTTTCGCTTCATTTAGTCGTATATCTTCTTAGTTGAGCTACAATTTTACGATGTGTTATGTGCTTTCGATATCAATTAATCAATCCAATCTTTTCCATTATTGGATTATTGCTATTCATTATAAATTCCATTATTGGATTATGAATTCCATTATTGGATTATTGCTTGCTAGATGCATGCATAAAGGTTTGAATTCCCAAGTTAAGGGCTCGTACTGTAGCATATAGAAACGTTCTTGTGGCAAAACACAACGGAACAAGCGCATTTCGTTAGAACATCTGGTATAACAAATCAGGAGAGTAATCAGATTTTCATGCATTCCTGTGACATCCTTCATGACTCTCGGATGAATGACATAGTATATCAACAGATTAGTACGTAGATTGCTTTTGGCAGTTGATGTCTCTTCTTACAAACACTTTGCTTTCAAGAATCATCTGTTGCTCAAAAAGTGTGTGGCGAGAGTCAAGAGGTCGTCATGATAAGTGTTGATATAACTACGTTTACTTTAGTCTCTCAAAAATGCAAAAATACATCCTTTCGAAACAGTGAACGTAGAAATCAAAAAAGAGGTTATATTTTTGAGCAATCTAATTTATTTTATCACCTATTAAAATGATAATGGATAAAGATATTTAAATCACTAGTTAATAGGGTTATTTGGATGGCATTAACCAGATTTCTTGTTTATAAAAATCCATCAAATAAGCAGATAAACTCACTCAAAGACGAAGAATAAAGTCAGCGTAGTAGAAATCAGAAACAATGTGAAGACAAACACACCTATTTGCCGCGCCATGATGATCTATAAAAAAACACAATGAAAAGCCTTATTTCAAACATTAGCGATAGTCTTATAACGAGGCGCTATTTGTTTTCTTATATAATATATACGAGGTAAAAAATAGAGCTTTAGAAGTCATTCGATAGCTTAAAACTCGAAATCTCAATACTATGCTTCATCTTTCAGGTGGCCTTTCTAGCGCGCTGTAGCAGTAAATATAACATTATGTTCCACACTTTGAACTTTTGGGATCATTTAAAAATTTGAATCTCGGTGATTTTAACGCTACACTCGGGTCTGAGAAAACTTTCCAACTTCCATGTAGCACTAATGATAAAATTTGTTTCACACACGGAGCGCAGTTTGTCCTTTGCTAGGTGTGTGAATGGTTGTGTGAATAGAATGCAACAAACGACACCGAGGCGGCTAGTGTTTGCCTATGGTCTTTTATCAGACTTTTAGTAGTTATTGGATAACATGAAATTAGATTATTCTGAAGCTAAGTGAGGTTTTTGAAAAGGCCTTCTTAGAGCGCTGGAAGAGCAAAAAGAGGACCACGTTTCCGCACTTCTAGGCTTGGGATGTTTGAGCTAAGGGTTAGGTAGCGGATTTATATGACAATATAAAATGAAAAAAAAACCCAAACACATAGAATGACAAGACAAAATTTCTTACGCAGTTCTGATATGGACAAGCTAGGAAATTTCAACCAAATGGAGAGAGGTCACAGCGCAGGATGAAGTCCTATTTAGAAATCAAGTTTGCCATAACAGATTAAAAAGATTCAAGCATTCTCACGACAATGAAAGTCTGGGAGAAAATCTCTATATAGCTAAAAATGCGCCTAGTAAGAAACATGGTTTTTTTTTACTGCTAGAGCACTAAAGAAGTCTACCAGAAAAAGTCTTCGAAATTCAAATTATCTAACGGTTGTTAAATTCTTGAAAAGGCAGAAAACGGTTATTCAAAGGGTGAAAATGATTACCGATGACTAAATAGTACCAATAGACATTGTAATTTGAAAGTTTCTGCAAGAATCATTCAAGCAGAACTTTTCATAAAGAGCCTCAATATATTCCGTGTGGAATTTGTCTTATGGGTATGCATTCGCAATCCTTAGCAAAACAAGTACTTTCTTCTCAGCTCTCAACATAGTACCCACTTATGCCCCAGTACTAATTCCAGTTCGCAAAGCTTTCAACTCTTCTCTTTCTCACGTAGCGGACTTAGCAAACTTTTCGGAAATTACTTTTCGATTCCACACCTTTTTTTTTCAAATCGGTGTGGTCTCAGTTTGGAACAAACTTTAGAAAAAATCGGAATTTACTGATTTTCGATTAGTACAAACAAATTTGATCATCCCAGTTGCATAAAATTCCAAATTTCCGAGGGCTGTGAAGGGGACTCGTCATGGTTGCTACAGTTTTTTTTTCGCAATCAGCTGTCGAGATGTGTGGAAATTTGATAGCAGGTAGACTAGGAAATAAGGCGTGTATGGTGAGTTAGGTACTTTTGTAACTCAATCGTTCAACCTCTGCATTGTCTGTAGCGCCACAGCTGCCAAATCGTACGGCATTCATTTAGGGATCTTCTCGCGACGGAGAAGATGAGGCTGTTCAAGACTTTGTGGAATAAAACTTTACAACGATTTAATGATATGTGGAGGCCGGGCTTTTGATTGCTTCTACCAAAGCCTTAATCAGAGTCCTAGTGGCTAGTATCGCTTGTGGTCCTTCTCATCTTTAACTTCGTCTACGTCAAGACAAAACTTTTCAAACCAGTCACCTTCTATCTATTGTTCAACTAACGTCTCACACAGACACTAGAGTGTTCGTACGCTTGCTAGAAACCCTTGAATGCGCCAATCAACTGGTCACATTTCTGTCCTGCGATTCCTTTTTCCCATGCTTTCTTTTTTGAGAACTGAACAGTAGAACAACTGATTCAAACATTCCAAGACCTCCACTTTCTGCGAGTCTCATGGAAAACATAGACAGATTTTGGTTTACATAGAGAATGTGCTCCATTCGCACCTTTCTTTTGAGCGGAACTTTAGCTGTTAAAAGCTCCTTAGCTCTACACCTCATTGATGTTTCGAAAACCTACAGTAAGTACGATGAAATATGAGTTCATCAAAGTAATACACTCTGACAGCATAATTAAGCCTTTCATGAGGCGTGTTATGACACTTATAATGTGCTAGACACGTGTTTCGGCCTTTCACCCTCATTCTGTAGCACGGTGCCTATCGGTCCAGTCAGTTTATCGTAAGGGGAGATACCCCTACATATAAAGAATCGACGACAGATTATTTACACTCGGCGGACGATGAAAGTTTTATCGTAACGTTCTCTCAGAGCGATTGATTGTCGATTGCCGTTTGCTTTGCTACTGAAAGAACACCTCGGTGATCTATTTACCGTAAGCAGAGTGTAAATAAATCGGAGTCGGTTCCTCTATATGTTGGGTGATATAATCCTACAAAGAACCAACTAAACCGAAAGGCACAGTGCTAGTGACAAGGCTGAAAGGCCAAAACACGAGTCTATCACTCTATAAGTGCCATAATACACGCCATGAAAGGCTCAAAATATGCTGTCAGGATGCATTAATTTTGAGCGAAGTCGTAAAATACTCAACTGAAAATGTTGTCATCAAAGCGAATTTGTTGGAATCACTCTCATGACCTTTTGATTTCTGATTTGTAAGAATGTTCAACAACACAGTTGATATTTCAATTAATTATACTGCAGGATTTTCGCCGATATATAGTAGTACGCCATTCAACGAAATTGTCATTAAAATTTTATAGAGGAAATAAATTACAAGACACGCACTACGACATAGCAGTAACGCACCCGGCCATCACAAAAGAACCTATTCCTTCCAGGATGGTGTTTCCATTTACGGCCGCGTAACCGTGGGGGATGCTCAACTACGGCTGAAGTTCCTGGAGGTGAGGTTTCACCAACCAATCGGACAACAGGAGGATCAGATGTGGATGATGGCGATGGCTTGGCATCACATACATCTTAAACACTATCAGATGTACAAAACAGAAATCATAGTAAATATTAGTATAAGTGGAGATTTTAAAAAACTACATATATATATTATATATATATATATATATGTATATATGAGCACATGTGGCGCAGTGGTGAGAGGTGCCCTGCGTCGCACACGAGGTCAATGGTTCGATCTCGCGCTCATGGCCCACCAAGCCATCCATCCTTCCGGGGTCGGTGAATTGGTACCAGGCAGGTCTGAGACTTGTCTGGGAGGATGAGCAGCACTGACTCGGTTCAGCGGGAGGCCACCGCGAGTCATTGTAAAGGCCAGATATGCATTCAATCACCTCAAACGAAGTTAGAAATTGAAGTCGAATGCATGGCGCATCCCTCAGGGATTGATCAACGCCGAGAGCTTTATCCTTTAGCTTTTTATATATAATACGAATTATATATATATATATTCGATATATATATATATATATATATATATATTAATAGTACTAACTTCTGAATTAAAGCGAACGCAAAATCACCTGCGGCAGAGATATTCGACGTTGAAGTCGATGGTGGTATTTCCCTAATGTCCATTTCTGCCATTTCAGAGTTCCGCAGTCGAATCGTTTCCTCAGCAGCCTAGTACGAGAAAGAAACAAGATTCACTAGCCAAAAATAAGACTTTTACAAAAACGAAAGCATGAAACCGCTAGACGTTGAATAGAAAAATCAGGTTCAAGTATTCATTTATTCTTAGAGACACTTCAAAAAACACGAGATTACATAGCCGGCGATGAAACATTGGTCACCTTTCAATCGAATCTTACCTAGTTTTTGATTGCAGAGAAAAGCATCCACAAAGAATGAGAAGATGCTTTCAAACAAGTATCAAAGGCCAGTCATTTGCTCTCAATCCTGTTATGTGATGCACTTGGACGATTCGTCGAATTAACTACACTCAAAGCACATAGTCAAAGGAAGCGGCCGTCATGGCAGCAGCTAGGTCAGCCAAAATGATTAACGAGAAACATCGATTCTGATCAAACACGGTTGTACAAACATTGGCATGAACTATCACTAATGGCTAATAGAAAGAAATGCTACAATATAAAGCCAAATTTCAGTGAAATATACCAACTCTCGTAGTCTATTTTCCTACTATCAAGATCTACAAAGGTGTAGCAACAGTTCTTTTGTTGTCGTTGTTACTACAGTCATTGACCCGACATTACACGTATCACACTGTGCGGATCCCAGCCCTGTTCGCAATCGATTCGTTTGTTCACGTCCGCCCATCTAGGAAAACATCCAAACTTTTTTGTCTCTGTCTTTCAGTTACTGCTTGAGAATTTTTTCGTCTTCGTCACGAGTGCCGTTAAATGTTGATTAAGACGATTATTACTGGACTCTTGAGGTAGCCGTACTAAAGCGTTCGCACGTGAATCGGAGATATCCTGTCCCAGATAGCTGTGGCACCAATCTACGAACTCTGGTGGGATGAGGAGATAAGTGGACTTGGAGAGGGCTTACACAAGCTCTTGGGGAGTTGAGGGACTCTGAATGAATGAGATCTCTAGCATGGCGCTATGAGGCTCCTGCAACAATACTATCGTACATAAAACCGTTGTAAAACTGAAACATATCAAGACGTAATGAATTGTTCTGGAAGGTGCAAACTAGGAAGTAGAAGCAGACTTTACATCTACATCCCAACAAAACGACTTATACTGGTATTTGTTGATGAACACTTTACATCAGACAACAACAAATTTTATAAGATTCTATAACACCGAAATAGCTGATACCTATGAATCTGAATGAGAGTATTCCATACCAAAACTCTTCAAAACAACAAAAGCACAAACAAAGTACTGTAACTACGTCAGCGCAGTAATGTGAATCATGTTCAATTCTATTCTGTTTATAAATTCCAAACATAGCGAACATTGTTATTCAATTACTGGCTAAGTAGAGGTGCTTCATGCTCATCGAAATAGGAGACTACATCACCATTTCTTCGTTCTTACTACCGTATTTGTTCCGCTCCATTCTATTCTATGTTCCCTTTTTCAAAAGGTTCATTACAATCTACTCAGAACATGATTTTTATGGAGATTCGTTTGAATATGTAATGATTCAAAAGAAATATTTGCATCACGTCAAGTAAATGATTCATGTTCATTTTCAAGAAAACAAATGTTTTACCATTTGAGCAAATAGATGTTCTTTTACACGCTAACTATGCAGCGTCGAAAGACTCCAAACAATGTCTCAAATTATAACTTAATATCTTCAACCGACGGAATTTAAAAAGTACATTTTCATCTAGGTATAATCCAATTGAAACGTAAGTGACGAAATCTGCCTAAGAAAATGAAGGCCTTATTAATGTGTATCTTTAACTCAGTTTCTAATTCAATGAGAAAAACAAAGCTACTTGCGCTGATCAATGCCTTAGAATAAACCAAACATTAGCTCACTTCATCAAAAATTATTAAAAGTAATTGAATGCATACTTGTCCTATATCGCTTGACGATGTATAAACTCAGTGCTACTACACTCCTAAAAAACATCAGCGCCAACTTCCCGAGACTGGACATTTTATAAGGGTAAATGAGCCTGACGCACGATCTAACCAAAGGCTACATGGATACTAAAAGGTTACTTTAACCACAGCGCCACACATTCTTAAAATTAGGTCCAGAGGAATGAAAAAAGTGTGAAGTATGTAGATCTCCGTGTCAATTTGAGATGGTGAACTGAATGTGGACAGATCTGGCTCAATTTTATGACTCCAGAACGATAGAGGGTTCGATGAGTTCCAGGCATTTCATCAAACCAATGATCATTATATGTATGGCACCCAGGACCACTTCAACACGCACCCACCAATCTCTAACAGCGAAAAAATAAAGTTTGATGTTAGTAATGTACTCGGAATTCCTTTATAAAAATAGCATCCTATCAATGGATTATAGTTGAGCAGTCTATATAGAAGGTTAAACAAGCGATAAAGCCCTCGGCAATGATCGATCTCTGAGGGAAGCATTACGGGTACGACTTCAACTGGTATCATTTGAGATGATCAATGCGGATCCGATCCTTACAATGACCCGCGGTGGCCTACCGTTGTATTAAATCAGTACTGCTACCCTCCTAGACAAGTTTTGAGCAGTTTGCCGACCTCTGGAAGACTCTGGAGATGGTGAGCCTTGGTCGAAGCATCAACCACGCGTGTGTCGCAAGGCTCCTTCATTCTCTGCCCCACACGCGCCCTTATCCAAATGAAACAAGGCAATAATAAAAATACACAAACGTAACAGTTTATGCAAACAAAGAAAAGGAAATGATTCTGGACAGATAAGATGAGAAGACGACCCAATTCGAGCAAATTCTTTTGCCGTTCATGGATCGTTTCACATACGTTTTTCCAGTTTGCATCATTGTTGTCGTCAACGAACTCTCCATTCACTGAAACACGGTCACTCACATGTGCGGTGTTTTTGAAGTGATCTAAAATATGGGGCGAACACTTTCACCTCATAGCATGTTCGTGGCCGGAAAATTTAAGAAAATCCTCAACCAACATTTCTTCTCACCATTTCATAAAACTTCGTCTAGTTGACACACTTGAATCCTTTACTGAGCTTATTGAGAAAAACGATCAATTATATTTTCACCGAGCAAAGTTATGCATTCAAAATAAAATTATAGATCGACCACGCGCTTCCAATAGTACCATCGATGGAAGCGCCAAAAACATATGAACGTGTAGAGGAAATTTTGTAGTATCAAAGTTATACGCTTTATCTAGAGTTTCTTTTAAAAAGGAGAAAAAATTTCAAATCAATAGCAAAAATTGCACTTCATATGTGATTCGCACCGGCGCCATAGGTGGACCGCTGTTAGCAGTGTCGAGCCACGCCCAGCACACTTTAGTCGACAAGCAAATGCGCTGCATGTGAAACTCAGTTTTATTTTCTCCCCTACACTACAGTGAAAAATTCTTTTCAAAAAAAAAGCAGTGTTGGAATTGTCGTTACTTACGCAATCGAATGGCTACTCATAATCCCGCGGAACAGTTCTGTCCGCAGAGAAATATGGGTGTCTAAAACACAAACGTTTTCTTTCTTCTATAGCGATACAAAAAGGCCTTTTCGAAAAACGGCTACTTAGCGCAGTAGCCACAGATTTAAGCTTTCGAGTGATTGGTAAGAGTAATGGAAGATCTTTGTCCAGCGAGGATCATTTTCTAATTTGTTCTGGAAAACACACAGGAACACAAATATGATACCAAGTTTCCAGCCTCAAAGGAAAGAAAGGCTTTGTGAGCTCGAGGTGTGAGGTCGAACGAATAATCACGTATATATTGCACGGCTACTGTACCCACTACGCTACAAGCGTCGTGAGGAAAAATACTTCTAATTTTATGAGAACTACAAATTTGCATAAGCCAATGCCTTTACAAAGTCAAACGTTTACCAAAAGGTATCCATCCACTATTGCTTTCTATGCAAAAAAGTGTTAAAAGCTATCATGACTTTGAAAAGTTCAGTCATGAAAAAATCACTCTTTTTTTGTGCCGTATAATGACAAAAGAAAATATCTGCCCACACATATAAATGAGACGACGTGGTTCAATTTTATTTAAGTTGGTAGGAAATACATTTGATGTCGCAAAAAAGAAAAACAATAGGAAACAAATCGATTTTTTTCAAAATTAACTGCTTTTAGCGGTAGCATGATGTTCTAAATATACCCAGTGAAGTAGAGTGTATAGTTTGCAATAGAAAACACGTGGTTATACTAGATTATTAACGACATAAGGGGCCGGATAGCATTGTGATGATTCCAAGCCACAGCTCGACTACTCATCGAGCTTATCAAGTTCAACTATCAGCCGGAAGTCCGAAAAAGTAGTACCAGACTTGTTTAAGACCAGCTATTTCCTTCGAGTTCACTCAATAAAGCCTCATCACAGTTTTTACTGGATTCTAGCCATAAACATCTCGAACGACAACCGACCAGCATTCGTGACGATGTGACGAAGTCGAGAAATCTTGAACAACAGCCGAACCTACAGGTAAATATAAACTTCTAAGATCTTCGTGGACGGTGGAGCTGAGAAACGAGTTGAATGCAAAAAGTGCTAGGACTCGCACAGCGTGACACGTGTCATGTCGGGCCATTAGTATAATGAAGTATAAAAATTAATAAGGACAGTTTTCTATCCGTCAAAATAACAAACGCTTCCAGTTTGAAACTGTTGGAAGAAAGAGTCTGTTACAAGACAAAAGTTGACATATTTCTAGACCGATATAGTAATTGCACTTGAACCCAAATCGCTGGTTGATGTCACAACGGTTAAAATAAGTAAGCACACAAAACTTTGAAGTAAAAGAGCATCTTTTATGGGAAAAATGTAAGAGTCTTATATTCGAAATTCTCGAGTAAAAAAGAAAATAGGGGAAATATTAAAAACACTCTCCTCTTACTGATAAGGTTCTTCGATCGAGGTAATGTCTCTGTGCATGTGAAGAAAGAGACACACATTAACTTCATTCCCTTATTTGAAACCTAATAACGCAATTTTTGCACCTCTGATGCGAAAAGGATCTAAAAAAATCAAATTCTGACCAAATTAAAGACAGTTATTCGCTGAAAATGCAGATAAACTCCTTAACCATCATGAAAAAAAGCTTCTCCTTTGTAGAGTAATCAAAAGAAAAATGAGCAGGTGATGGAACTATTTGCCCATTTTTGCACCTACAAAATATCATCAAAGAATGATCCAACAAGTATATGCCTCATTCTCAGCGAGTATAGCAGATGAAGAGTAGGGAATTAGGACGAAAAAAGGTGAAGCGTCTGATGTTCATCAACTCTTGAGGAATGCGTGATGCTTTCGACTAACCAGTAACCAAAGAGGCGATCGAATGCATATGTAGCCCATACGCTAACGTTTGATGGCCTAGCTAGGCATCACTTCAATGTTGGAATGCTTCGAGATAAGCCTATACTGATTTTCCGATTCCAAAGTGATAGAAAACTTCGTGAGCTCGGGACACGGAATCGAATCGACCACGTGTGTATCGCAGGAGAGATCTAACCGGTGCGCTACAATCGAACGTAAAAGTTTTTAGGGTATTTCGTAACTGTGAAGATTTTCCGTAAACTGATCGATGGCAAGAAAAGGTATTTCTTTGCATCAAACGTTTCAGATCGATTCAACATCCAATCACAAATAGCTTGCTTGATTATTAGTTATAATCTCGGTAAAGATGAAGCACATTGCTTTGTTACTGAAACATCAAAAGATGGAGAAGAAAGGGTTGAAAGAATGAAGTTTATAAATGAAATTGAGGAAAAGTGGAAGAATTCCGATGCGGAGATCTTCAGAATAAGGCAATAAGAATCGGAATGCCAACGCTATATTTATGACCAGTATAACGATTTCTTTCTCGCAAACTTGGATATGTAAAACATTCTCCTCAAAGAATCGTAATAACAAGAAGGGTACTTATAAAACGCTCTTCACATATCTGTGTCGTATAGTCGACAGTTTTTCACTACTACCAATCAATCTGGGTCGTAAATGCGATCAGGTTTGCAACCCGTGACGATATTGTGTTCGTAGAAAGGATTGAAATCCGATTAGTCTCAACCACCATTGATATCTGTCCTCAGCAAATCACTCTTCATGCGGAGAGATTCAACTCAAGAGACTAAACTATTACATTTCTCCATATTATGTAAAATTGAATTATATATTATACCGAACTGGAAAGAAGCGCCTATTTGAAATTCTAAGTGCGTGGGAAACTAAAGACGCAAGATGTAGGTGATGAAGTAGTTCCTCAGAAATCCTCAAAATTATGACCTTTTATTTACCTACATGGATTTCAATGAATCGCTCCAGATCACGCTATCGTCCAGGAAATTTTCTACCACATACAATACTTTTCGTAAATAAAACGCTCATAATAACTCATATAATGAGCATTTGTCCACCTCTTTACAAACATACGAACACATCTGACAATCCTATCAAATGGCGTTCGAAGTATCGCCGATGCATCGAGCAACGATGGCGAATTCGTCAACATAAAACTGTTAGATAATAACGAATGATAAATGAAATGACACACAATTTGGTGACGTTATCTGAGAAGGAGAAAAAAGGGTAGGCATCCGGAAAGTAACATTTTCAGTTGCGAACAAAGTAACAGATCAATCAATGCTGTAAAGACAGTCTATGTGGGTGGGTGTGTGTGTGCGTTTGTGTATATGTGTGTGTCACCCTCGATAGCGAATGTCGGCACGGTTGATCGTCCACGATATGTACACGTTTATCACAATTTGAATAAAGGGTGTACAGCCCAGTGGTTAGAGGCACTCTGTAGTGTTGCGGTGGACGTTGGTTCGATCGTCGTCTCGCGGCCACCATGTCCTTCTTCTATGTGGGATTGCCTCACCTGACGTTAGACTTGTGTGGAAGGATAGTAGCAATAATTTGATACATCGACTAAATCATCGCAAGCTCACTGGGTTGGTGCAAAAGTTATTGCGACCTCGGATTTCAGGTTTCTCGGTAATTTCGACATAGCACAAGCTGAATAACATTTGCACCAACTAATATTGGCGAAAATTTTGAACACCACATGACCTGCAATAACATTTGCACTAGCTAATACTACATGATCTGCAATAATATTTGCATCAGCTAATATATTGTCGAAAAGAGTGCATTCAATCGGTATCTGCGATGCTGTGAGTGAAGTCAAATGCAAGGAGCATCCCTCACGGTTTCATCGCTTCCAAGATCTTCATTCTCTTTTCTACCACAACTTAAACTAAAAAGTCATCGGGATACGTTTGCCACATTGGAATAATTCTTGGAATTTCTCTGGAGTCATGGTCATCAAACTACAGAGTGTTATCGCGATACGTCCTCTTGATCAACACATATCGTTGAGGTCCATTGGAACGATGTTCCACGAAGAGAACTAACAATTGGTCGCTTGATAGTATGATCTATAATTTCTTTTTGCTGATGAATTGGCATGCCGTTTCTATAACTCTTTGAAATTAAGGGCTAACGTTTCGGCGGTTTCGTTCTCATCAAAGTTGCGACAATTTGATTGGAATGTCCATAGCAGTTGTTCTCTTTTCGATGTTAAATTCATTTCAATGCGATGGCTGTGAACAGCCATAATGAGGATTGATGCACATTTTGTGTTAGTGCATGAATAATAGAAAGAATAATGATCGTTTACACCGCAGTTACATTGAAGTTGAAATCGAAAGTCAACGCATGAACAGAACCGTTCATCACTACTACTAATCTACATGGCGTCAACATCGCCTACACCACCCTCGTCAGCGACACCATCACGACGAGGACGGGTTATTGTTCGACTGCGTTGATTAACCGGTTCCGCCAATCGGTCTATAGACGTGCCACTAAATTACAACATTATCGCACACTGGCAATAATTGCCAACAAAAAGAGTCGCTTTACTTGTTCTCAACACACCTATTATGTTGATATATTCATTGGGTCCATTCTCTAATACACCTCTTTCCATCATTTGCAACATGTATTCCCCATTTCACAGCCTCTTATTATTGAAAGTATTTATCATTAAACCGTGGGAACGTATAGCAAAGTGGTTAGAGGTGTTTCACAATACACAAATAGTTATTGTTTCGATCGCGAGCTTTGAACTGACAAAGCCTCTCATCCTTCGGGGCTCGCCAAATTGGTACCATACCTATCTGGGAGAATAAAAGCCCTGATTTCATATATATTGGTGAGTTGCCACAAATCACTGTACAGATCAGATGTACATCCAGTCATCTCTAACAATGTCCAATGAGTCGGAGGCGCAGCGCATCCCCTACATTTTGATCAACGTTGAGAGCTTCATCCTTCAACATTAATTAATATCAAGCCGAGCTAATAGAATATGTTTTTATCTATACATCCAAAAAATATCAATAAATGTTGGATTAGTGTGCACCAAATTTCCAAAAGAGATTTGTAAAAGTGGTGAGTCGAATAGATTGAATGTCAATCTAACCTCTGAAAAGGCGAAATCGTTTAACGTTGGTTGATATTGAATGATTATTGGCGCGAAAGATCTACTCGTGCCTACTCAAAAATAAAAAAGCAAGTTGTAGTGGGCATTATATGCTTACTGAACGAAACTTATCAAACCCAAAGATTTCTTCTTATTCAAATGAAGCTATTAACTGGTATGGGCGTGCCGTGGTCGAGGGATTGTGAAGCTCGTCTCGGTATGCGTGAAGTCGAGCTCCACCCCCCCTCCCCCCCCCCTCCCTCCTCCCCTTTCCCCTCACTATGTCCGACATTCAACAATAGTGCCCTATGGAACGCCACAGCCACGCTATCCTTGAGAATGCACAGAGAGTCGCTCAACCACCTATTCTACGACGTTCATGAAGAAGACGAAAAACGAACTGAATGTTATAATCTAGGATCCGCCCAGTGAGAAAACACTGCGAAGACGGATCAATAAAGTGTCAAGGTAAAGTGTATCAATTGGTATATAAAAACAGTTTTCCAAACTACCAGTTTTACAAAATGTGCCATTTATCACCTGTAAACCTTGGATCAGAGAACAAGGATGAGTATGACAATTGCGGTGCAAAATGAATTTCTCAAATTTATTCTTTGGAAGATCGTGCAGTTGTGACATACGGTAAATGCGGTATACGCAGTGAAAAAATGTTACGCAATTATTTCGAGCAGATGTGAGATATGTTTATGAACGCAACCTCCTTCGCAGGACTACAGGACTCTGCAGGCATTCGACGTCCAGGATAAACTAGGGACACACACGCTACCACTCCAACTCACATTTGCATAAATATAATCGCTATGAATGTGAATTGAATCCATCCTGGCATATATTGGATCGCCCATGTAATGAATTAATTAGCATTGGAAGGTAAGTGCAAAACACTTCTTTAACAACGCTTGTGCGATACTAATGCGGTTTAGCGTCATGGAACTTTTGACGTAATACAGATTTTAATATTTAATTCGTATATGCCAGTATAAATATCATTGGAATAATTGATATCGTGATGAGATTGTAATGTAATTGGAATTTAGGGATGTGTAGTATTTTTCTTTTCATGTTAATTGAGCGTAAGTTTCTTGGATTTTTGAGAATAGTAGTACAATCTCAGATTTCAGCCACAGTCATTGGTCCTTTTGGATGATGACGGAGGCTTGTTTCTCCGCAAGTCGAACTTCTTCAAGATAGAAGCAAACCCTGAAGGCGTTCTAGGACGTCGAAGTGCAATCGACGGTTAGAGTTCCATTTTCCCTTCTGCCCCATTTCAAAAATTTTCTATCACGCAAATATATGATGCACACAGGAAATTCACTAGAGTCTACACAAATCGTAAAGGTGTGGTGGAAGTGGGTATAGGTGTTCAGCTTTCAGACGACGACGTGACCTTGAGAAAAGTCAAACGATACAAAAAAGATGGTCTCTTATCATTCTGAGTTGAAATATTTCAGTTCATAGTGGATTTGAAGATTTAGACTGAGCACTGTCGAATTTACAAAGCTTTACGAACACAGTAAGAATTCCCGCGATTCGCCATAACAATGCTTTTGACTTTTCTTCAAGCTCACGACTTACGTTTCTATGAAGGATTTCGTCGAATGGGACACAATGATGTTCCCCAGTGTTTCATTTAGGCTTGCCGTTCGTTATTCTTTTAAAAACTTTGAAAAATAGAATGCTTTTATGGAGTTTTTGAAAGCTTTAATTCTAAACATACTTAAACCAGAAAGTTTCCTTCATAGGATTTTACATACGGTTACTGCTATAGAGCAAGGTTTCCTCTATAAATCTAGAAGGTGCTCAAATCTACAAAACTCTATCGGTAGACTAACTGCCGTCAGTTCTTGAAAAATCGCTTCGTTGAGCAATGGTTTGGAATGGTGGCCATTAGCACAGGAAGTTCAAACATCGTGAACTGGTGATCAGTGTCATGTGGATCACCCTTACGAATCTATAATGTTAAGCTTACTCGAGATTCCTAGTATTTCACTGCATTTTTCGCAGTGTTATGATATTTCATATATATCTAAGAGCATTAAGTGGTGAGCAAAAATACGACCTCAGACAGGAGTCGAACCCGCGTTCCATCCATACAGGAGACGCATGCTACCACTACACCACCAAGGTGCTTTCGCACCACCTCTCATTCGCACCGTTCACGATATGGATGAAACCTGGGTTCGACTCCCATCTTAGGTTGTATTTTTGCTCACCACTCAATTGTCTCAATTAGACTTATTATGAAGGTAAACAGCGGATATAGGAAGGAAAGTAGATGACAAGTTGGTCTTTCTGAGTAGTGGACAACTCAAATAGAAGTCTGCAAAAAAGTTAACTACCTATGAAATGGAAATGACAAGCAATTTACGATCATATTGAGCTATCAAAGTTGTGGAGTACAAGATTCAGCACTGCAAATTATATGTAATGACCGATGGATGATTTATTAATACGATAAGCATGCCGTTCCAGCGGTTTCGCCTTCTTCAAAAAAGGGAAAGAGCAAATTGATACGCATCTACTCAGTCAAACAGGTGCACAGCCTCAGTAAAAGAGTAAAAAGTTCTGTCGTATTGCCTGAGAAAATAATTTTCATGGATTTAGTTCACGCGAATTTGAACTATGTTCGTGCACCTCAGCGCTGGTTCAAGATAGGAGATTACTTGTCTCTTAACTTGTCTCTTGTTTGAGCTTAATAGGTGCACACAGATTTCTCTATGCATTTGTAAATACGACAGCACATTTTCTAGAATTCTTAATAATAGTAAGAAAACAGCGAGGTATGGATCAATGATTTCATCTCTTGTTTGTGAATATCCTTCTGACAGTAGCTGTTGGCTAATGAAGGAAAAAGCTTTGGGCATTAATCAATCAGTGAGGGATACACCGCACTTCTAACTTCAGTATACACTTTTATAGGTGATTAAATATATGCTCGGCCTACTTAATGACTTATGGCCTACTCATATATGATGTAAATGCTGTATTCCTACCAGAAAAGTGCGGCACCAACTTGCCGACTCAGCGGAGATGGAAAGCTTGGTAAGAGGAGGGAGTGGGATCAAATCGACGATGACGTATGCATTGTAGATACCCTTAATAAACCACTACGCTACATGCTCCCTTAATTAGCAAGAGATTTTTCTAACCAAATGAAAGCCAAGGAACATAATCACAGGATGATACAAGGGATAAGAAGTGAAGTTCCAGTAATCATATGTAATTGTCATTCTAAAGTGAAAATTTCTAACGAATGATTGCCAATTTTTTCATATTATTGAATATAAATCACTTAGAAATCGAAAAACAAAAGACACAAATTTGTATTGATCAGGCTACATCTATATTACTTTGTCAGCATCAAGAGAGAATTAACTATAGCAATCGACAAGTTATATTGGTAGAGTGACAGCAATGTATTGGGTGCACAAATATCACTGTCGATTTTTTATTTTCTGCTTTAATGACAGTTAAAATGAAGATATGCAAATCCTTTTCCTCTTTATTTGTAAGTGTGTTACAAACACCATTTACGTTTCCATATGCTCACTACTTTGTAAGATGGTTTTCATACGACTTTAAAAATGACGACTTTAGTACACGAAAAACGCCATTTGTGGGATTACGTTACTTTGCAGATTTAACAGCCAAATTATTAGAAATTGTTTTGGGTCAGTATCGTTTAATTTTGCATTTTCTTGTGATTATTTTCGTATACAACTTGCCTATATTTGCTTTAAAATGAAGCTGTCGTGGTAACGAATTCGCTTGCTACTCATCCAACGGGAACAGTGCTAGTGAAGCGGCGCAGAAGATTAATGAAGCTTGAACGAGCTCCGTCTCAAAGCAGCCACAGGCAAGTTGTACATCAAAATGTTTACAAGAGAATGCTCAATTAAACGATACAAAATTTATGCAATTTCATCGGGAAAAATTATAGTAAAAGATTAAAACGGTGCGAACTTCGCAATTTTGCTGCATGACAACACTCGACGTCATGTTGCAAAACCGATCGAAAACGTCATAAAAGGGCTGAGATAGGAGGTTCCAGATGGTTTTACCTTGCCAGCCTTACTCTCCCGACATTTCACCGTCAGACTACCACTCTAAATTATCAAGTTCATTGCGAGTCAGCATATAAAGGCGTTTTCGGGTGCAAAAGTCGTCATCTTCAAAGTCATATCAAAATCATCAAATAAAATAATGTTTATGAAAAGAATAGATAGCGTTTGTCACGCGCTTTCAAACAAAAAAATCGCATATCTTTATTTCCACTATTATACAGCAAGAAAAACTGCGGAGTCATATGTGTACACCTAAAATGCTGTTCAAAAAAAAAAGAATAACGTCTTCCTTCTTTTGTAAAAAGTCGTTGCGTTAATTGTAATAACCCATACATTGGTACAACAAACTTTTAGTAAATATTTCGAAATAACTACAAACTTGTAGCCACTTGTTTTTCAACTACGTCAGATAAGTAAGCTGTTAAAACGATTTGAAATAGCGCGTATTGCGTGGTAGTAATGCAGTTCATCGTGATCACGATACTAGTTCGCCCCGCCCATTGTCCACCAAGCTTCCCATCCTTACGGGGTCAAGAAATTAGCACCAGACTTCCCTAAAGTAGCTGGATAGATCGACAAAGCTTTCGGCAATGATCAGTGTCGGAGATGTCCGCCATGGAATCTCTTGAATTTCCAGCTTCGTTGGAGGTGATTGAATTCATATTTGGCCATTACAATGACTCGCGATGGTTTACCGATATGAAGCCAGTGTTGCTTATCCTCGCAGGATAAGTCTGGTACCATTTTACAATCCAGGAGGGATGGAAGACTTGGTGAATCATGAGCGCGAGATCGAATCATCGACCATGTGTGCAACGTAGAGCACCTTTACCACTGCGTCACATGCTCTCATGAAACAGCTGATTCCTTGGAATTCAAGACCGAACGCTCTAGGCTGCTTATTCGAAGGGTCCAGGCAGAACCGATTCGACAAGCGTTCAACGACATCCATAAAGGAAACGACAATGTCCAAGAAACTGTTGAATTTACACACGAAATGTTCGAAAACTTTTCTGGATCATTTGTGAAGACAGGTCGTTAAAAACTCTTTTCGAACAAAGAGACATAATATTTGTGTAAAAAAATGCTTACACGAGAGCTCCTACTGTCGATTATTCGAGTCCGAGTCGGTAGGACCAATACTCCATTAGAATCGCTACTTCCATCATCCGAATCCACATCAGCCATATATGGCTTGTTTCCGTCATCCATATACTGATCATGAATGCAAAATATTGGGTGGGAACAAAATCGAAAAGACAAAATAAGAAAGAAGAACAGGGAATGATGACTATCGGAAAACACGACAAACCCTTAAAAAACGAACAAATTGAACATTGGATACGATTCTCGCCAAAATTCCAACAGCTCATTGCAATTGAAAAGTGAATTTTATCAATAAAACTTAAAGCAATGTTTCACTTACTGAGCACATATTTTCTTATTTAAAATTACCAAAAGCGCATGTATGCAATCATATTTCTTAGTTGTGGTGAACGGAAGAAAGTTGTCTGAACAGGATATTTCAGTAACGTTACAGAAAAGGATTAGAGTGACTCAGTGTTTTGGTGAATGACTCAATACACGAATCGTATCCTTCAATACTTTGACAACCACGTTGATTTTCCGCGTGTATGATACGAAGTCGCGCGGCGAGCTACATTGCCATTGTCATAGTTCATTCATCAATCTTAGATTTTCTCGTCACCAAAGGGATTCCGTCGCCAATAAATTGTTAAATAAGCTAGAAGGAAGCTCAATAAAGCTATTTGTAGCAGAAACAATGTTGATGCTTCCTCCTAGAGTCCCGCATTTCAAAGGAAAAAGCTAGATATTCACCAAAAGGTCATATTTCAAAGCTTTATTGAACGTCTTTCTGTTGTCATATCCATATTCAGTCATACCTCAATTATATTGATTTTTCATTTATCGTGTCAAAAACAACTGACGTTCATGCACTACCCCAAGCGAAATAATTAGTCGAATAATCAATTACATTATCAGTTTGTGCTTCTGAAAATTGATATTATGACATGAAATTTCCACTTTTTATACAACAAACAAAAGTCATCATAGTGATTGAGAGTTTCAGAATAGGAAATAGTTTGGCAAATGATGCTGTTCAGTGAATGCGATGTCTTCTCATCGATAATTCTTGATAATTTCTCAATTCTTTGTCTACTCTAGAAGTTCATTTGTCCACAGATTTCTAGCAAAACTTCGTTCTATCGTTATATGGATTAATATGTTTTGTTGTCTACTCATATTTGTGAAGACTGTTCATCGCTGCAAGATTTGTTACTGGTCATCACTGATTTATGGACTCTTCTTTACCTTTATTTATTGAATGTCCACACACAATTTCCTGCACCTTATGTTCCTTCAGTTCTGGCTTTTCCGAGTGAATCAGTGCAACCACGTGCAGGTGATTTTGGAAGACCAGTAATGCATCAGAGATCTCCTGATCCATCAACTACTTCCGATGGGTATCCTTCTTCACTTATTCCAAAAACTGTGTTCAAAAAGGACAAGTCTCTGAAGACTATTGCAAAGCTGCTAAACGCAGAGGTTGTGAAACGAGTGCGCCCAAATGACATATATATATATATAGATTTTTCAAAAATTTCTTATGTCTCCAGATGAAAACTGGAATATCCTGCTCGATTGCTTGCTAGGAAGCAGAGAAAATGAGGATGACGGTGACGAAGTCGAAAACACACTGAAGAAAATGTTCTCGTCACAGACGCTGGTTCTTGGGTAACGACTCGAGCGACGGGGAACTATAGTTTGAAAGTTGAGAAAAAATTCACGTGCTCAAGGGAAATGTTGTTTAGAACCACACCTCGATAAGCGACGAGCAGGTGTCCAAAAGAACATAATGCGGATTTCTTTTTGTCTGCCTTCTCGACTTCCTGCTTTTGATCTCTTCGTGACAATCAATCAAATGATTTCATCTAAACTTTACTGTAACTACCAACAAAACCTGCCTTAACACCTTGGGATCCGCAGACCCACGGCGCTAACCCCGTCCCGTCAAGCATGAAACGGCTCGCCGGCGAGCAGCATGCAGTGACGAGCTTCTTGTCCTGTAGTCCATCACAAAAGGTTGCTGGTCCGATCCTTTAACACGACGCTTCATTGTAGTCTTTTTGGTGCTATCCCTTTGTTTCCATTACAATATAAGAGCACGAAACCCTCGTAGATGGTTTCCTTGAAAGTGTTCGGAGAGATATGAATCGGACGAAGTACAAAAAACTGTCTTGGGGGCATATTGGACTGAAAACCAATAAGTGGATCATGTAAGATTAAGCATCGCAGAAAGAAATCCAAAAAAAAGTTGGATACAAATTCCACCTCTTAACCTGCGTTTCTTTTCAAAAAGTGATGAAATGTTCGACAAGTGAGGCAACTGAAAATAACACCGAGAAAAACAACAGCGAAGCGTCATGTTAGGGGATCAAACCAGCAACCTTCTTGGCTATGGGCGGCAACACGAGACACTCGTCACTGCGCGGTTGCTCGTCGCCTAGCCATTGTTTGCGCGACAGAGCACAGGTAGCGCCGTGGGTCTGCAGTCCCCAATGTGTTAAATTCAAACATAGGCTAACCACCTCGAAAGCTAAGAGTGTTTTCCCATGTTAAAACTCCGAACTGTGAAGAAAATAAAGCTCGATAATAAAATCTTAATAATTCAAGCTATCGAATGAAATAATGGCAATGTGCGATTAAAAAATTGCCGCTGACTAATTTGAATAAAAGAATCAGTACGTTAGGATCATAAACATACTTCTTTCCTCAGAAAATACTTCTTAAAATCAATGACTAAAACTTCAGCAAGGTTACTCTGGCTACATGTTAAAAGTTTTTCATACAAGAGCCCTCCAAAGTTATGTATTGCTTAAATGTATTTTTGAGTAACAGTTCTATGACATTGTCGAAAGAATTGTGGAAACAGAGTTTAAATACTTTGCTGTTTATTAGTGTGGCTCTCACATTGAAAAGAGACAAGTGTCAGGACATGTAGAAGTCCTATTAAAAGAAAATGTTTATGGCAATCCTCCCTGTAACATTCTGCCGTTTTGTGGTAATAACGCCTTCTTTACTTGAATGCTTAGATTTTGAACGGGTCCGTCCTCACTAGTTGTGCGGATCCCAGCACATATTCCATCCGTCCCTTTGTTGCACATCAGTCGTCCATGACGGTGGTCTAATTTGAGCATGGAGGCAAGTGCAAGTGTCATACCGTGATCTGAAAAATTTCGGCAGCTGCGAGTACAGCTCCTCAATTCCTTCAACGAATACATCCTCCCAACGTTTAGGTGGTCGTCCTCGAGGAGGCGCTTATTGTTGTGGAATCCACTCTACGCTTCTTCTCGTCTATCAGTCGCCTGTTCTCCTTTCAACGCTTGCTTTGCCCAATTTTTTTCCTTAACGTCAAAATTCCGCTGTGAAGTGTAAACAACGCGCTGACAAATCTTTTTTTTTTATTATGGAACGTACTATGGAAGTTTTTTTACAAACAAAGATTAGTATTGAAATCAGAGTTTTCCAAGTTACTGAGTGATTATTAATAACGCAGAAATAAGCTTTTTCAGAAAATAAGTCAACGAAACACAGTTTTATTCAACAGAATGGGAATGCATTCCACATACTTGAACGAAAAAAGGAGATTCTCGAAACAACTGGGTGTTTTTTTCACTAATCTTTCGTAGTGATAAAATTTCCTTATGATCGAGATTCAATATATATATATATATATATTAGCAAGGAGCTCGCTATGACGTCAAACAACGCACTCTGAGAGCAAAAGTTAGTCTTCATTTTGTTAGCAAAGCGGAAAGAAAGTAGCCTTCTCAGAAACCGAGATTTGTACTCAAATCAGTATTTTTCGAGCTCTTGAATGGTTATAAAAACAGTCTGGAAAAGTCCTGAGAAAAATGTTATGTAACGGCCTGAAATATAATGCCTTCTCATATCAACTGTTTATTATAATCCTCGTTGAAACATTCATATATGGTTCTTTTTTGTTAGGCGGCGACAAAAGAATAAACAACCCCTTTCGCTTGACAAACATTTTCCATCACATTTTCAATAATCATTCGAAGGCTCACATCTCTGGCTGTTATGCTATGTGGTGGTCTTTTGAAAAAGCCTTTTTATGACGCTCTTGCAGAAACATAGCATTACCGTTCTACAGACGCATAATTTTTGCAGAACAGAGCTCATTCCTCAAATTTTGAACAATCATTTGATAGCGTAATTTCCGACAACTCCATTGCTGTGCTTGTAAAAAGTCGTTTTACTGCGATGTAGCAGAGAAATTTAGATCGACTTCCACATATGCGAGCATTTGTTTGTCGGCTGGGTGTGTGGGCTGGGTGTCTACTGGCCATGGACTCGATACGGCGTTCCGCGATCGATCGATCGCGTTGGCGCGATTCACATGTGGGGGGCAATTTTTGGTATTTAATCTGGAATTTTCTGTCTAGATTGTGAAATCAACATGATGAACGACCTTACACCGGAGTTGAACAGGAGAAAACGAGCGGCTTGGGTAACGTTTATGAGCAGCGAAGATGTAGTGAAGAGAGCAAGGAACATCCGACTCCGTGCCCACATTTTCGACTCGACAAACATCCCTGATCTAACGCACGCAGCAGAAACCTGGTCGCTACGTAAGCAGCATGAAAAATCACTTGGCGTTATTGAACGCGCAGCCGAAAGGCCCATGCTAGGAATATTCCGTATCTCGCAAATGAGAGGAAGGATCCAAAGTTCCGTCCTAGGTCAGAGATCGGAGATCAAAGATGCCGTTCTACACGCCAGAATATCGAAAATAAGGTGGGCTGATTACATGATGCGTTTCAACTACAACCGATGGACGAGAGCCGTTACCGACTGGATTCCTCGGAACATCGAGCGCTCTACAGGAAGACCACCGACCCGATGGTTCGATTTATTTACGAAAGGAATAGAAGAAAGATATGATGCGCAGATAATCGCTAGAGTAAAGAGGACCCACTGGGCTACTCTTGCACGCGATAGGGAAATGAGAGTGTTGCTAGTACCCGCTCAAGTCACTCAACGATCAACGGGACGAAAGGTGACACAGGTGAACTTGAGATTTTTTCAACGCTTCAAAAGCATTGCGGGTAAAACCTATACTCTCATACTACAAGATTTTCTACACTCGTTCGTACGCTTTTCGTGTTTCCAGCGATGTAATAGTGAAAACACGTGGCCGGTGTAAAAATATAATCTTATTTTGAGTGATACAGCGTTATAAGAAGGCTTTCCCAGAAAATAGCCACGTGGCGCAGTAGCCAAAGATTCAAGCTTGTGAATAATTGCTAACATCCTCAAGAAAAGTTCCCGCTCAGGGAAAGGAGTCGATTCATCATTTGTCACCATATAACAGAAAAGAAGCCATATATGGCCATTGAGAATGTTTTAGTCGTCTTTATCGAGGTTTTGTTAGATCAGCAAAAGCAATAGTTCTTCAGATACATGTGTTTTGGGAAATTCGCCGTCACCAGTGTCATTTCTCCTTGACTCGTCCCCTATCATGAGAACAAGCGCCGAAGACTGATAAACCGTGATCAAGTGAATTATCACTTGGCCAGTTATTTCAAATAAATTCTTTTTCGGAAGAATGTGGTTGTCTTGTCCAAACGAAAACGAATTTTCGACACCTGGATGTTCTTTTTATTAGAATCGTCCCTATATGAGTCCCTTTATGGATTTTTCATCATTCATTCATAATAATGTTGCCGCAGAACCGCAATTTACCGAATAAATTCCCATAGTTTCATTGCAGCGTGTGACAACACAAAGCGTTCGCTGCTCGTAGAGTGCGCCGTACGACGTAAAAACAAGCAGTGTGATTGACAAGGGGTTAAGACGATTAAACTATTGTATGCGTTGATATAGAAACAGATAGTGTTGCCACTTTCTAAACGAAAGACGGCCGCGACTACTCTTAGTTTAGGGCGAGACCTTACTGTCAATTGCGTTTCTAGTTGCGGGATATCACAAATTTCAAGATTATATCGAGCCAACACACACACTGTTGGTAACATAAAAGAATATCCGAAGAAAAACAAGAATGAAACATTTTTATTGGAAATATTGAGGGGAATCTATGGTGTTCTCATTCAATTCTAAATTTCGCTCGAAGGACGTAATGTTCAAATTCGAGGTCTCATGAGAAATCAACACGATTTCATTTCATGTTAAACCACAGGAACTCTGCCGGAACCTCATCATTACAACAGTACTCATCTAAGGGAGACCCAAACCACGTCGAAACAGTTTTCTTTAGTTTATTTCCCTGTCTAAGAAGGAAATTTCATTTCTATAGTTATAGGTATTTCGCTCTATTTTAATCATTACATGTGTATAACAGCGTCAGATGAGTTTGCTATTGCAATTTTCCCACTGAAGGATCCGCAGACACTCTCGTCCAGTACGACAGGAAGGACCACTGTAATTATTGTCCAACATGCCTGTTTAGTGTGCTCCACAAGCTAGATCACATCGGCTATGGAAATGTGTTAAGAAGACCAGCTATCATTTTTTCTGTGTTCATCGATCAAAGGTAAGTATTTGACAGCGTCGAAACCAATAAAATCCTAACAGTTCTCGAGGATCAACAAGTAGATTCTCTACTTAAGAACTCTATCAAGTGTTACCGTGACCGCATCATGAATAGAGGTTTTCCATCGATCTGTTACCGAAAACATAGAAAAAGGGTTCGACATGGCACTTCCATATCGTTACGTGAACAGTGAGTCACTCTATTGGGACGTAAAGGACATGAGTATGATGGAAAATTTCTGTCAAATTATCGCTGTGCTGACAAGATCGCCTTTTGAAGTAGTGTCACTGAAGCAGAAATAATGCTCAATAAGTACAGCTAAGCGGGAAAAGGTCTAGACTATGCAAATATCAGAAGAAAACCCCAGTTCAAGCAAAATCTATATGCGATGGTGAACAAATCAAAATCGACGGTCTTCTAATCACAGAGACTATCTCAAACGTTCATCTTTGGTGTTTGCTTTATACAGAGAACAAAACAAAAGAGGAATTGAACGAAGTCAGAGGAGCAGCATGGACACCATCAGCGTCTTTGAAGGAGGCCACGGAGAATTTAAAGGACCTAGAAATCACTGTACCACCTTTCAGTTTAGGAGTACTCCCAGTGCTCCGTTGTGAACAGAGACGTGAGCTGATAACACACCTTGAATGATGCGTACAACTCACAGGGCTCTTGAAAGATGTTTTGTTATATATATATATATATATATATACTTTATATATATATACATATTTGTGCATATGTATATGTATATATGTATGCTTATACATATATATATATATATATATATATCCAACATACAACTAGCTGGGATGCGCGACTCGGATATTAGTAATATTACTCACTCAGAGACCTAGGAGAATACATATCAAATACAAAGCATCGATAGGCTTGTCATATGATGAGACAAACAAAGGACAAATGGTTGAAAAGAAACATATGGTGGAATCCATGAGGGCGCAGACGTTCCTTAGGATGAGCACCTACAGATTGGGCGGACGTGTTCGGAACTAGAATCAATCGACTATACTTGCAACTGCCGATGTTTTACATATCACGGTATGAGACTCGCAACCGCATTCAGCTTAAAACAAACCACAATTATGGACGACCATCGTAACACATGGAAACGAAAAAAGAATGTGCTCGATTACACACAGTTCGTGAACACATATCGTTCAACTACTCAAATAAATCGTGCTGGGATCCACACAACATGTGGAGGGACTTTCGAATTAGCTGGATATATAAGTGAATAATATGAAAGCGAAGTAGTAAGTAGTAAAAGTAGCAAATTTATCCTTCACTGTCAAAATTGGTTTCATGGTGTCCATTTGCAACAGACTTATAGAATATAAGAAAAGGAAGTTTGTGGAAAAATACACGACCGCTAATTCGCCTATCATTCAAAGATGAAGTCAGTGTTGTGATGAAGAAGAACGGTATAGTGGACTCAAGAGTGTGAAAGCGTATACTAGTATTACTAACGCCATGTATCGATGGCGTTTTCACAGTGATTAATCAGACATATTTAGAGTCAGGTACGACATCTTCGGTAGGTAAACGATAGACGTGACTATACTCGAAGCGGATCATCTCAGTGAGCGACGGCTATAGGTGGACAACGAATGAATGATGTGTTTGATAAGATTGAGAAGTTTCATAAGGATATGACATATACAGATGTCACATCCTTAGTACAGAAGCAGCTGCAGTCAATGAAAAATCCATCGGATAACATATTCTGTGCTTTCCATGAGGTCCGTTATAGCACTTATACAGTGTAAGACACGTGTTTCGGCATTGACAGCCTCGTCAGTTACACGGTGTCTTTTGGTTCAGTCAGCTGCGCGAGGAGATCTCCCTTACGTAAAGGAACCGATGCTGAAATATTTACACGTGCTGCTAGCTGATAAAATCACCCAACAAGCGGTGTTGTATACTCGACTGCTTGGGGCTGATGAAACGCGATTCTCATACACTTTGTTTCGAGTGCTTTTGCAACCTCGCTCAAGACAACATATTGTGATAACATATTTTGAGCTTACATGGCGAGGCCATAATGTTGAAAGGCGTGTCTTGCACTCTATAAGTGTCATAACAGAATCAGGAAAAGCTCAAATTATTTTATCAAAATATCTCTTGAAAGAACATGACAGTTATTTTGTTTTCATCGTGCGAGATCAGGATTTCACGTCTCCTGGGAAGGTAGGCAACAACTAAACATGTTTACACAGATATTGGCGGCTTTTCGTGTCATGGTAAAACGACTGCTTGACGCCGCCTGTCTGGCATTTCTGGGCCTCAAACAATTATATTGTTTTGAACGAGGTGTCAGAAACACTCGAATAAGAATCATATTCAAATGAAAACTCGCTTTTCTAATCGCTACCTAGTTCTCGTGTCCTGTTTCTACAGTACTGAAGAATTGGTAATGAATTTTTTTTACTTCATAGGAATGTTACCAATTTTACTGTTTCATGGGCATGATAAACATTTAATACATTGTCTGGGTATCTACGAATATCTCTCTGCAGAAATCAACACACACTACAGACCTGAGGTGTGTGGAGGTTCCAGTGGAGATTGTGGTATCGAGAGTGAAGTTTGACTCATACCTAAGCTCGTAATAAAATACAACTTGGCGTGAGTTTACCGCGCGGGACTTGCCTCCAATCAATCTCCTCGAAATTGGATTATCTTTGTTATCGTAATATTAGTAGTGCAATAAAAGCAATGTAAGAATAGATAGATGAGGTACAATGAGATAGTATGCTCGACGAGAACGGTAGCCAAGATTTAGATTGAACGTCGAAATTGACCCGCTCATATTCACTGAGTGGGATTTTGGAGATAGCTTGAACTAAATTTAAGGATAAGAAAGAAGGTCCCAAATGGGAACGTAGAGCACGCATTCATCATTCATTCACGTAAACAAGGTGATATTCTCAAATCAAAGGCACATTCAACTTCTAAAATACATTTCAAGAGCTTTCGCATCAAGTGGAATGGTAAATACGGCTAGACGTATCAGTGATTCGAAGAGAATTCGACCGGAAAAGGGACAGACAATTTTCGTTATTTTATGGAATATATTGTTGCTTCGTACATTATATATATATATATCGTTATTTTATGGAATATATGGAGTGAACGCTAGGTGGAATAATGAGATCACAATGTGTCACAAATGCCGTTGGATGACAGCAAACATTTATGAATACCTTTACGAACGATTTCACTACGTCGTCTGCCCAAACGTTGCTGTGATGGAACTTTACAATAGAATCAAAAAGAAAAAAGATAAAAATCTAGAAGTGTTCCAAGTGCAAGCTTCTCGAATACTCAGATTAGGCTCTGACATCTCCATAACACGTATCGGTAATCCAGGGGATTATGCATCGATAGAAAACCACAGATGGACTGGATACGTAAATGGAAGAGCGGATAACACATAAGAGAGAAGAGCAGTGGAGCAGACTTTGACGAGAAGCATGCGCGTTCTTGAACGACTCCCCAAGCGACGGATTGACGTGTTTGTAACTAATATTAACCATCTGTATCCGCAGATGAGAACGATTCCGAGGTTACGGAATGAGCTTCGTGATGTCAACATGTGCGAAGCAGGCCTTCATGATGGACGACAATTGAGCCACTGAGAAACGATTAAAAACTGTGCTCGGGCCCGCACTACCAATGAAGACGAGCCATCAAAATATCCAAGTATTGAGTTCTCTCATAAATTTTTCCACACCATTGTTTTCTTCAGTTTTTCCTAAATAAATTGGGTTTTTACTAGAAAGCTACTGAATTTTCGTTTTTTTTCCTAGCCGATCGCACGTTTTCACTAAGATTTTCAAGCAGTCGTTCGATAGATAAAATATTGCGATTCAAATAACGAGGCTTGTTTTCTGGAAGGGTTTTTTGATGCGTTGCAGAAACGGAAAGAAAATCACGATTTGCTTGCGGAGTGTATAGTGTGTTTTGCGCTCGTGCTTGCCTCGTTTTTGCGCCAGACAAAGCATTTTCACTAGAGTTTCAATAATCTTTCGATAGCTTGAGAAATGCAATTCTGGTACCAGACCTCTTTTCCCTAGAAAAGGTTTTTCAATACGCTGTAGCCAAAGAGAAAAGAAGATTAGGTCATATCTTTGATACTTATTATTTGCAAAGCTGGCGTCTGTTTTCGGCTTTTCATAAATATTCAGTGTTAGTCGGACAACTGCTTGATAGGAAAAATTTTAATGATTTTGAATTTAGTTCGACTTAGGGATTTTCATAGAGCGCTGTAAGAGAGAAAAAAATGACGTTTTGCATTCAAAGTATTTAGCCACTAGTTTGAAACTCAAGGCGTGCTTATTTACTATGTAAAATCAAAATAAGAAGCAAATATCTATAAAAGTATAAAACAAAGTCTTTTCTATAATTGCATCATACTTAAAATTTCTTTCGAGACGGAGACATTTTTCCTGAGTGAATAGCAAAAAATGTTCGTTATCGAAGTGGCAATTGAAATCGCTACGAGCAGTGCTATCAGAAAGAGCGCGATTTTCGTTATTTATTTTTCTGTTACAAATGATTGCTCAGATTTAGTAATACAACACGATTGCCTCTACATGCTCACACGCTTTTTTGATGCATGTATATTTCCAGTGTTAGAAAACTGCGAGGGTGAAACGTAATTTTTTACTCGCTATCACAGTACCTCATAGAAACCTTTTGCATCAAAAAAATGGCTACCTTTCTAATCAGTTGCTTTTCAGACCTTGCTTGAAGCAATATAATCTGAGAGCATAGAGTAAGCGTCTCAAAAGTCTGATATGACATCTATAGTGTTAGACGTACGTCTCAGTTTATCCTCGCAAAGCTCATCAGTAGCACATGACATTCGGTTCAACCGTCCCCCTAAGATTAGAGGCTACAAAAAATTAGGTTTAGAATAACCATGATTTATGCTATCAGACGGTTGCTGAGCTTTGAAACGGAATGTTATCTACTAGGCCCTAACCGAGCGAACAAAGAAAACCGAGTTTGAAACATAATATTGGTCTTGGTATTACAGTGCACAGAAGCTTCTTTCAAAAGCCATGTATAGTATCGTAAATTCCAAGATACAAGCTATCGAATGTCTACTAGATGTTCAGGAAAAAAAGCTTTTTCCATCAAGAAAAGCTCGGTCCAAAAACAGTTCTTTAGTTTTGGTTGTCGATGACCTGGCATCGTGTCCACTGTGCAACATCATTTTTGACGCTATTCATTGATTTCTGATTTTCAGTCGCTCTAATAACTTTCGAGTATTGCATTTTCATAAGATATACCAGAATCAATAGATTTATACCATAACATTCTATGTACAGCTTATTACAATTGGCGGAATGTCAGCAAAAGTACAATTGCTTACTGAGAGGGAGCTTTTTAGCCACGTATAAGAGTTATATATGAAGCAAGAAAATACGCTTAGCTACTTATTAGAGTTATATATGAACCAAGAAAAAAAACGAACGTGTAGGGAAAATTTTAAGTATCCAAATCTTACAAGAAACCTAGAAAGATTTCCAGAATGGTGGAAAAATCCCAAGTGACTAACAAATCGTGCGTCGGCTACGAATAGCACTGTGCGCCGATTTTTACTGTGGTCCCGAGAGGGTTAATTGATTTCTCCGAAAGAATAACGAGTGGATTAACAAAAGCGTCGAAAATGCGAAGGAATTCATGGGACGTTCCAATATTTCAAGCATTCTTACATTAGTGAAGATTATAATTCACCAATAAACGTGCAGGTGACAGATGTTTCTCAAAGCTGAGCTACAGATATATTTCGAGAAACATCATAATTACCTCGTTACACTACAATGAGTATCTATTCGCTGATGGTACCATAACGAAATACGTTTGATAATGCTTATAAGAGCTTAGGTGAATGTTTCACTTGACGTAGAGTGTAAAGCGTACGTCGTCGATAACTCTCTATAAGGAGTGTAAGGCTGCTGGAGAGAACTGACTATAAAAAAATCGACAGACGACGGGTTCTGCCCGGCTTATGAGTCTGTAAGGACGAAATACGTGTCTCGGGATGTACAAGAGCCCTTACCAAACCACATGTTGGCTCAAATAATGATGAAAGGATCTATTGAAATTTGAGCGTGGTCCAAACAAAGCACTTGAGATAAGGTATGCTCATAGGAGCACTTTGTCAATTTTTTGTTTCCTATCACAATTCAATTCACCTTTTAATCTATTGTATATTGAACCCTTTTTTTCCAAGTCGATGCGTTGAAATATCCACAAATAATGCAGAAAATAAGCAGGAAAAAAAACCGAATATAACAGAAGTTTCAATTCATATGCTGGAAAGAGTAGAATATTGTATTCTATGAAATTGAATGGAACAATAGGATGTAGGCGTGGGTCAATTGCACTCTCTGACTGAAAATTACTCAAATAGATACAAAAATTTCAATTATTGTAATGGCCGATAGTTTACTTACTTCAACATTGTTTGATAACTTTTAGCTTCTTTCCTCTAAAACAAAAACGAGGTTTCTATAACACAATTCATATAAGTACCCTTATCTTTACAGGCTCTGAAGAATGCAGGATTGCCGAGACGTTAGCTCTTAGAATAATTTGTTTGATGATAGCCTTTGTTTGGCTCATCGAGAAAAAAACTGGAAAATACAAAAGTTTCAGTTTACAAAAAGGAGTCCGGTAGCTTTCACAAGGAGCGCGGCGGATGCTACCTATACTATAGTATTTAAATATGTCGGAAAAATAAAAAATTGTAATATAGAAAGCTGATGAAGGATGAATGGAAGGATTATATGAAAAGATATTTTCTTGACTTTTCTGATCTAATGATATAGAAAAACTACAACAATATCGATTTCTATTGCATGGTGGGAAGTAGCTATGACAGTTTCGAGTGAAGTGAACTAAAAAATATTAATATGTCTGATAATTATTTTTGAGCCACGCATGTCAGTGGTCTGTAATGAGCTGACTTATAGAGCCTGCTACACGTGTTTCGATCTTACGATCTCGTCACCCACACAGGATTGGCAAAAAAGACGAAAGGGTAACTACCCGACTGACGAGATCGCAAGATCGAAACACGTGTATCGGGCTCTATAAGTCAGTACATTTAACAGATCACTGACATGTTTGGCTAAAGAATAATTATTAGGCATATTGAAATTTGAGCTGCGGTCTCATGATAACACTCGAAATGAAGGATAAAATATTTTTGTTGTTGCGGCGTTATCAGTATATGTAATTGGCCAGCCCCCATAAATATTATAACCATGGAGAGGAATAGAGAGAAAGAGATGAAAAGGAGGAGACTCACAGAGAAAGAAGGTGAAGAAAAGAGAGAGAGAGAGAGAGAGCAGGAGAAGTTGAAAAATAGAAAAGAATTGCAGAGGATGAAATAATAAGAATCCTAATCACATTTATGGACAAGATTCCGAATCAAACCTGTAGCACAATGATTTCAATAACACTTATGCGTCGATGCCAACTACGTCTATATCGTAAGCCTAATCGATTATGGAATTCTCATCAGTTGCGATAAAAATGCCATGGATCAATTTAGACCTTCACTCGTTCCGTTTACACTTTCAGCTTTTTTATTCAATTATAACGGGATTGAGCGTTTGTTGCTCATATTCCGTAAGATATTAAGGAAGCGTTCAGTACAATGACTAGAGTCGCTCAAAAGTACTCTCGCGGCCATTGGTTCTATCCTGAGCTCCGTGTAAACCAGCTCATTCATCCTTTAGTAGCAGACTTCTGGAATTAACCCATAGCGGACGGCTGTAGAAATCGATGCCCGCAGAGCGAACTGCGCGATATTCGTTGTTTGATTGAGGTTCTTTTCATCGTTTGGCAAAAATTTTCAGAATTCTTGCATTACTTGAGAGAACAAGAATTTCTCTTCTCGCTGACATGTTTTTGGTATAGTTATACGTGTCTTCTGTATAGAAAAACGCTGGTTTAGTACGCAATCATACTGAGCTTGGCATTCAATCAATTGTATTGCATTGTGCAAAGGGGAACACAAGAAATTTCTTTAGTTTTGCTCTTTCCCAGTTTTGTACAATACCCGAAAATCATTATAAATGACACAGCTCTCGGCGTTGATCAATTTTCAAGAGATGCGCCATACATTCGTCTTCAATTTTTAAATTCGTTGAGATGATTGAATGCATATCTGGCCTCTACAATGACTCGCGGTGGCCTCCCGCTAAACCGAGTCAGTGCTGCATATCCTCCCAGACAGGTCTGAGACCAGTCTGGTACCATTTTATCGACCCGGAGGGATGGATGGCTTGGTGAGCCATGAGCGCGAGATCCAAGTCATCATAGTAAATAAAAATTGAAACAGCTAGTAATTTATCAAGAATTATTGCGCATGCTGTATTCTATACTGTTCATCGAACTCTCACGATCACTAAGTGTATATCAATCATTTGTTTAGTTTCAATTATTCAGAGTTGACGTACGCGAGAAAAGGTTGATTACTTATAAATAGCGGAAAAAATCGTGAGCGGGAAGAGACAGCTCTTCTGAATGAAAGGAATAGACATTATGCAAACTATTGGTCAGAAATATGCGTCTCCAGAGATTTATTCTCGGTACTTTCCCCTACCGCACCTATATTAAAAAAAAACGATTTGTTATTGCTTTTTGAAGTCTTAGTATTTATTTGACATCTCTGCGCGTTCATTCAGAATTTAAATGATCATTTGATAGCACAAATCTCCACGATCTCAATGATGAGCTTAATTTTCGAGAAGAACGCTCTGATGCATTGTCACAACTAAAAAACTATTGACTTTCAAACTCGACGCCGTGTCGGATCGCGCTGCGCAATTTACACGCGGACGTGCGGTGCGCATCGGGTGTAAAACTCAATATTCTTTTGGCTGTAAGCGACGCACTAGAAAGTTTTTTTTTAAATACTGAGCATATTCCTGGTACTATTACGATTTACGCTATCGAATGGGTGTGATTATTAAATACCACTTATCTGTAAATCACCTATGACGTCCAAGTGGCGAGGGTAATATTCTAGGCGCGAAATGTGATCTTCTTTTCGCTCTTATGGCGTTCTGTGATTACACTTCAAAAAAACCATCTAAATTACCAAAGTCGCCGAGATTTATGCTATCAAATAACCGATGAAACTTTAGTGGAGAGCCATATCGAAGCTCCAGCCGAGCAAATGAAGAAAATTTAGTGTGAAAAATAATATTGTTTCCGTCGCTGCAACGTATTGGAAATTCCATTTTGAAAATTGACACATCATTGAAATCATAGAGATTTAAATTTTCGAATTATTGCCGAATATCTAGGAGAAAGTCTCAATGCAGCGAGAAAGACCTTGAAACAATCGTGTACCTGAGCTGGTACACGTCGTCCCTTAGGGGTTAATGAGCTCTTGTATAGCCCGATACACGTGTTTTGACCTTACGGTCTTGTCAATCGGGCAGAACCATTCGTTTTCAGCCACTCCTTTCGGGAGCGAGCCCCTAGTCTCCCTACAAAGAGGTAAGTGACGACGAACGATTTACACTGCGGCTGCCATCAGTGAAAAATCATAACATTGGTAATTTTCGACACTCGATTGCTTTTGGCTGCTTTTTCGTAATAGTATATTTTCTATTTTGAGTGTTCTATTAGGACGAAGCCCAAATTTGGTGGCCTTAACAAAATACTCGAAATAAAAGGTATAATATTACAAAAAAGAACAACCAAAAGCAATCGAGTGCCGAAAACTGCCGATCTTGTGATTTTTTACTTGACAGCAGTGCGTGTAAATCGTTCGTCGTCACTTACCTCTTTATAGGGAGAGTAGGTGCTTTCGAGAGGAGTGGCTAAAGACGAAGGATTCTGCCCGACTGACGAGACTGTAGGGCTAAACACGTGTATTGGGCTATATAAAGCTCATTAACAGATCACATGACATGTTGGCTCAGATAATAACTGTAAGATATGTTGAAATTTGAACGTGGGCTTTTTAGGACACTTAATATAAAAGAGTTTTTATGTTTCGTTATCTATGATCTAGTGCCGCATCCACCGTGCAACAGCATTTGGCGCTGTTCGTTACTTTCTGATTTTCAGTCACTATGATAACTTTTAAGTATTGTATATAATAAGATATATCAAAATTAATAGGTTCATACCGTATTTCATAAACAACTATTACAATTGACAGGATGCCAATAAAAGCATATTGAGTAGTAAGAGGGAGCTTTTATCCACTCATAAGGGTTATATTTGCATAAAGGGATCAGAAACGAGTAGAGAAAATCTGAAGTGTCCAAATATTACAGGGAACCGTAATATTTCAGAATGAAGGAAAAACCTAACTGACTATAAAAATTGCACCACGGCTGCGGACGCACTGCACGCGGCGACTTCTACTGCGTCCGTCGAAAGGGATAATTGATTTTTTCAAATGAATAACGACTTAATTAATGGAAGTGTCAAATAAGAAGGAAATCGTGGAACTTTCCATACTGATTTAGGACGATAGTAAGTTCATTAAGTATTCTTAGTTTGGTCGAGAATCAGATAGAAGAACGTAACCAGCTAAAAACGTTCAGGTGACAGATGTTTCTCAGAGATGAGATTGAGACAATTTTGAAGAAACATAATAATTCCCTCGTTACACTACAACGACATAATAAAATGAATTTAATAATGTTTATAAGAGAATTTGTCTATTTTTTGTTTACTTCTTCATTTTGGTTCACCTTTCGATATATCGTATATTTAACCCCTTCGTTACCAAATCAAAGGATTGAAATATCCACAACTACTGCAAAACATAAGCATAAAAAGTCAAGTATGACAGGAGTTTTTTATATCCATGTGCTATAAAGTGTAGAAAATTGTAATAATATAAAACCGAATGGAACAGTAGGATGTAGGCCGGAAGTTGAGTTACTTGTGACTGAATAATACTTAAATAGATGCAAAAGTTTCAAACTGTTGCAATGGCTGACAGTTATTGGTTTCAACATTTTTCTGATAATTTTCAATTCTTTTGAGCCAAAAACGAGGTTTCTATAACACTGTTTATATGCGCACCTGATCTTTCCAAGCTCTGAAGAAGACGTGATCGCCGGGATGTTAGCTTTTAGAATAAATTGTATTATAAAAGCCTTGTGTTTGGTTCACCAAGAAAGAACTGGGAAATACAGAAGTTTCATTTTACAAAAGGGAATCTGGTAGCTTTCACAAGGAGAGCAGCGGATGCCATTTATACTATAATATTTTGAGATGCCGAAAATCAAAGAAAAATGTGAATCGGAAATCTGATGAAGAATGAAAGAAAAAAATGTAATGAACAGATATCCTCTTGATTTATATGATCTAATGTTTAGAAAAAATTCCACCATAGCATCAATTTTTATTGCATAGCGAAAAGTAGCAACGACGAGTGAAGTGAACGTGAAATATTTTTGTTGTTGCGGTGCTATCGATATATGTTATTGGCCAGATCTATAAATATCATAACGATAAAGAGAAACAGAGAGATAGGGAGAAAAAGGAAGAGAGTCACAGAGGAAAATGGAAAGAAAAAAAAAGAGAGCAGCAGAGGGTAAGGACTAGAAAAGACTCACAGTGAGCGAAATTATAAGAATCCTACTCACATTTGTCGACGAGATTCCGAATAAAACCTGCAGTACAATAATTTCAATAGCACTTATGCGCCGATGCCAACTACGTCTATATCGTAAGCCTGATCGATTATGCAATTCACATCGGTTGCGATAGAAATGCCATGGATCAATTCAGACCTCCACTCGTTCCGTTCTGAAATACTTTCAACTTTTCTTCAGTTCTAACAGACTGGTACTATCTGCTTTCATAATTCTGTGAGATATCAAAGAAGCTCATGGTACAGTGGCTAGAGTCGATTCAAAATATCTCGCAGTTATTGGTTCTATTCTGCGCTTCGCGCTAATCAGGTCCACTCACCTCTCGCTAGTAGACTATAAGGAAAGATAAACACTGATTTTGCTCGATTCCTATGAAATTTGGGTTACAGTCTCAGAGGCTTCACATATAATTGTGTAATCTGTTCAAATGTTTGTCTATTGAATAGAAGAAATTGTACATGTTTCAATACATTTCACCATTTGGTTGGTGTATTATTGGTTCAATAAGCATTCCATTGAGATATATGTGTTAGGACTATTTCAAATATTTATTGGCTATCAGTTATTATATAAACAAGCGGGATATTTGCCACTTTGAAACAACGTGTCTTGCAAGACGACGACAACGAATCGTGGCATCGCTTTACTCGTTCAACAATATTTTCGTCGATGAGAAAGTTCTCCTAGTTTTGAAGATAAACAGATCTCCTTAGCGCACTTTAATTTGACTGAGGTATCTGAAGCAGTGAACCCCAACGATATTTAGTAACACTACATATTTCGCTTACAATATTTCGATTTGATATTACAGCTACTATATATATATATATATATATATATATATATACATATATATATATATAAGCTCACCGAATCCTAGAGCGAGGAGAACCCACTGAGCTACTCTTGCACGGGATACGGAAAATTGGAAGTGTTGCTGGTACCCGCTCGAGTCACTTGACGATCAACGGGACGACAGATGATATATATATATATATATATATATCTATATATATATATATAGAGTTCGTATAATTTTCGTTTGTTGATTTCAGCATTGATATGATCTTTTCTACCACTGCTGGTAATTTTATTAGATTCTTTGTTCATTTTGGTTAAGAACTTGTTTTATTTATTTATTTGTTTATTATCAGTTGTGTTCTAGTTATGGATTGTAAAATTCAGCATATCGCAATAGTTTAATTGCACAGAAACTCTAACACATTTCCACCGTAATTTCGACTTGCGAGTGTTTCAAAGCCATTTCAAGTGCGTCTCGACTAGTATGGCGAGTTGCCGAAACCTTTACCACCAGTATGTGCCATACGGAGTAATCCTTAGGGTTGAGAAGACGAATTTGACAGCCAAATGTTCCTGCGCCAAAAACCTGGAAACTACTCTTGGCAGATGACAATCGTTTAATGGGTCGAATTAGGAAGAGCCGAGCCTTGCTGAAGCGTAAATTCGTTGGCGCCAAAGCGTGGAGCACTTTAAGGCTCTAGTAAGTCCCCTAAAACTTGCTGCTGACAGTTGTCAGTGTTGATTTTGACGTTTCCGTTATTGAAAATCAACGGCTCTTATGATTCTTGTTACTGCAGACTTCTGCTACCCCTTGTTGGGAAGTCGACATCTATTATGACGATGTGAAGTGGGCCTTGACATGTGTCTTGAGACGAAACGGCAAAACGTGTGCAAGCATCTTGTGCAAACTCAAACACTACTAAGTGTTGAATTTCACGATCCATAACTTGAACACAACTAGAAGTAGACAAATAATTACACAGATTTCAGATCAAAATTGATAAAAATTTTAGCAAAATTGTCGTTATTGATGAAAAATAGCATATTAATGCCAAAAACAGCGAAATAAAAATTATGAACTTTTTACGCACTCTGTATACATATATATGTGTATATATATGTGTATAACGTATATGTACATACACATATATGTACATATATTGTGAATTACTCATATAATGTACTCATATGGCACTTAAACGATATCCTCCATAATTCAGCCGGCGCTCGCTGCATCTTTTCGGCTTGCGGAGCTCCGATCTTCGAAGAATATCTCATCTTCGTGATTTGGAAGAGTATACATCGATGGCAGAATACAGATGGGCTGGTCATATATTAAGAAGAATGGACGACAGGTGGGCGAAGCGAACTATAGAGTGGACTTCGGGTATACGCTCGCCCCTATGGACGACCACCCAGACGTTGCGCGCACGCGTTCGTAAGAAAAATTAATCATGAAGTTGCCGATATTATATCTAATTCATTTTACACCTTTCCAAATTGCCTCCTCTGTGGATCGCGATGGGCTTGGTGAACTAGGGGTGCAGGACCAAACGAGCACGTGTGTATCACAGAGTGCCTCTAACCATTGCTCTATACGCTCCTCTCTATCATAAAGTTGTCTAAAAAAATCAAATTTTAGCGAGAAAGATTGTGATGTAACAAGTGGTTTCAAGGAAAATCCAGATCGAGTTATAATCGCGCAAGAAATCTACAAGCTCAAATTAATTCCGATTTGCTTTTGTTGCAATCGTTGAATGTTAGAACACACCGGATTGCCAGGATTGCTGATGCATTGAAATCAGTACTTATGCTTCCAGATATGACAAATGATGAAATCCAATTCAAAGTACGAAAGACAAAAATAAAATTCTTTCAATCATCATTACTACTTCTCAAATTGGCAGTAGCTTCAGTAATGGATTGACTGAGTTGATGGAAATTCCGATAAGAGAATGGCTTATTGGAGGAGCTAAAGTGGAAAAGCGTACGAATCAGCAAAACTCTCTTTTCACGAACTCCTGAACCAATTGGGAATTTCTAACTAAGCGGAACACTCCAACTTTTGGTTTATCTAATCATCGAGCTAAACCACTGCTAAAAATTAATAGAAATTTTTCTATAGAGAAAAGCACAACGGTTAAGAGTGTGGCGCAATAACCATCGGCTTACCCTACGAACGAATTAAGGGTACCACCCTGAGATCACTTAATGCTGCGAAGATGAGAAAGCTTTCTCCGCTACAAAACATTAAAAACTGTCCCTTTTATTGATAATAGTGCAAAGTTCTTACTATAAAGCTTAAAGCAATATGAAGATTTCGAGGAGAATGTTCACAACCATTTTCAACATATTGTAGAGAAGATCAAAAGTCTTCGCCAGTAGCGGAATCCCTAACTTTGTAGATTTCCGTGGATGATTTATGCAGGAGACCAATCGAATGCAAAAAGTGTTGGAATTCGCAAAATAAGTGTAAAGGTTAGTTTGTCAATAATAGGTTGGGCTAAATGTTCTGAGAGAATGCTGGTACTTTCTTGAGTGTCGGCCATTGTTCTTGTTGTTGGGCTCATTTGAAAAGTCCGTCTTCTTTCGCGCTGATTGGTATATAATTCATCTAGTTGTTCGAAGAAGGAGTCAACAAACGAGCCCCAAGATAGATTGATGCGTTTACTTGTCACCGTTGCATTTGAACCCAACAGCCTTTCGTGCATCATCAACAACCTAATTTGCTCGCTTGTTAACTCTATCTTGAAATAAGCAGATAAATTACATACCAGTCAACGCGAGAGAAGACAGGCCTTCAAATTAGCCCAAAATTAAAACCAATGGCCGGTACCCAAAAAAGTTACCGGCGTCTTCTCAGAGATTTTACCCCAACCTATTAATCAAGCTGGTAAGTGAAGCAATGCATGTATATAATTCTCCAGATAACCGATTAAAGCAGAAGTTCAAGTAAAGAGATCACTCTTCCCAATTTTCTGCATAATGTGTATGAAACCCACTGCATAGTATTGAGTATGTACTAAGTCATTTCTTCCCAACTATTTCTATCGTTTTCAAACCATAAGTTGATACATTTGAGCAAACAAGGTGATCGAATACAATATCTGACATACTAGTAGCTCTGGTGTTAATTCGGCTGGGAGTGATGAGAACACGGCTGAGAAAGAGGCACAGCGTGTATCTCGGTAGGAAATGGGAACTTAGCAAGCCACATGAGAGAGTAATCGTGGGCTCGAAAACGCCTCACATTATAAGTTTTGCTCGCATTCATCGCTGTTGCGATTATTGTGATGTCGCCAAATTTATGTCACTGTCATACCTTGATTTCGAGTGTTTTCTTAAGACCCACGCTTGAACTTCAATATATCTTATAATTATTATTTAAGCCAACATGATATGTGGTCTGGTAAGAGCTCATGTCCGGCCCGATACACGTGTTTCTACCCTACAGTCTTGTCAGTCAGGCAGATCCGTAGTCTTCCAAACTTTTTATGAGCTAATATAAGGATTACCAGAACACACGACATGCTGGCTCAAATAATAATCATAAGATAAATCTCACTGTTTATTTCAAAAAAGACGGTTCTACCAAAGAACAGTCCACCCCTGACAATATCAAAATGTAATGTGCCAGTTAATTTGATTAAATGCAAGTATTCTTGTGAAAAAAAAACTTTTTTTACGAATTATTTTGAGTGATCTGTGACTCATACACCCCGTGTCGTTCATTGCAATCCATAGCCAATTTTGATAATTTGACGACTTCTACACACTTCTAATTGAGGTAGGAACGATCAAAGCTTTCAACGATCTGCTAGAGGCGCATGATTCAAGTGCTGCCTTCCCGGACACATATGCCGAAAAGGTGGTACAAATTGTTGTTAATTCAAGTTTTTGTTTTGTTAGTAAAGTGGGCTCACGACGACATTGCGTGGTGCCCACTATATGCCCAACGTAGCGATTCCCCGCGCCCTCTATGGGGGCGCGTTGTACTATACGCGTGTCTGTTATTCTGCATTATCGCAAGTACAGCGCACAGCTTACGAAAGTACACACAGACGTGTAGAAGTATCACAGAGTGTATATATATATACTGCATGTACAAAAATACGTTACCCATTACATATTTACACTATTCCATAGTATTGTATGGTCTGCTTAGGTTTTGCGGTTGTTTTTCTATTGTGCGGTAGGGATCCTTAAAGGAGAATTTTTCGCTGGACGAAGGCTTTCCAATAAAGGTTCAACAATCATTATATGATTATTCGGAAACGAATATCGCGCGGAATCCAAAAATGTGACTGTTTTCTAAAAAGGTCGTATTTCGGCGCTGTAGTAGTAAATATGAGACTGTGTTTCACATTCGATGTACGTTTTTTCGCGTTCTTGCTCATATTTATTGCATGTTAGAGATTAATCTTCGACCGCTAGTAAATGTTCAAACCGTAAGACTCCAAAACTTCAAAAAAGCACTTGTTTCCTGGAGAGGACCTTTCACTCTGTTGTAGCAGGACACGGAATTCTGCTATTACTTCAAAAACTTTTTCTTTGTTTTGTAGAGATATCTGGATTTTTTGCATTGAAACAGAAGAAAAAAACTTTGTCTTATCGTTTCGCATATTTAGGCTTTCCATTTTCATTTTATATAACCAAATGATTGTCTATTGGTATTTCAAATGACGCATTGATTGGAGCAGTCCAGCTATTGATTCGCATATCTTTTCTGAAATTATTCAAAGTGCTCGCGAAATGTCAGTTTGAAAACTATATTTGTCAAATCCGAGGCATTACACTTGGCGCGGTTTCTTCGTTTTTGGCTCGTCTATATACAAGTCATTTCGGCGCGCGGCAAACTTGCTGACTTCGTTTTTTTTTACAATAAACGCTAGTTTCGTGTGATCGGGTAAGCATTCTTTGAGGAGAATTTCTTTTTAACAGAAAATTTTTTCACTAAATTTTAGTGTACTTATTCAGAACTCAAATCTTGAAGGATGCAAAAATCTACTAGTTATCTAAAAGACTTTCTCACAGGGCTGTAGCTATAATTAAAGTTCCGATTCACAGGCGCTGCGCATTGTCGCATTTTATTCCTCAAGATAGAGCTCATCCCTTATAAGCAATAGATAGTCAGTTGGTAGGAAGCTTAAGAATCCCAGAATTGTGTTTTTTAAAGACTTGCTTAGCTTTAGCAAGTGAAAATAGAATTGTGTTTCACACACGCGTGTTTCTCGCAAGACAGAGCTTTTTTCCAAATCGATAGTAGTCATTCGATGGCGTGTTTCATTAATTCAGTAGTGTGCTTGTTTTCTTGTGACCGTATTACTGCACTGAAGATGGCAAATGATCACCTGTATCACCTCACCTGTCGTCCCGTTGATCGTCGAGTGACTCGAGCGGGTACCAGCAACTCTTCCATTTTTCCCTATCGCGTGCAAGAGTAGCCCAGTGGGTCCTCCTTGCTCTAGGAATTCGCTGAGCATCATATCTTTCTTCCATCGCTTTCGTGAAGAAATCGGACCAACGGGTCAGTGGTCTTCCTTTAGAGCGCTTGACGTCCCGAGGAATCCAGTCGGTAACGGCTCTCGTCCATCGGTTGTCGTTGAAGCGCATCACGTGTCCGGCCCACCTTATTTTCGATATCCTGGCGTGTAGAACGGCGTCTCTGATTTTCGATCGTTGACGTAGGTCGGAAGTTCGGATCCTTTGTCTCATTTGCGAAATACGAGATACTCCTAGCATCGACCTTTCGACTGCGCGTTCGATAACGGCAAGTGATCTTTCATCCTGCTTACGTAGCGACCAGGTTTCTGCTGCATACGTTAGGGCAGGGATAATTGTCGAGTCGAAAAGGTGGGCACGGAGTCGGATGTTCTTTGTCCTCTTCACTACATCTTCGATGCTCTTAAACGTTCCCCAAGCCGCTCGTTTCCTCCTGCTCAACTCTGGGGCTAGGTCGTTCATCATGTTGATTTCACGACCTAGATAGATGTAACTGGAGCATTCGGAAATTGTCGTTCCGTTGAGCGTGAATGGGGCATTAGAAACCCATCCGTTCCTCATGAACATTGTTTTCGTTAGATTCAGTTGAAGACCGATCTTTCCACAGGCGTTGTCGAAATCAGTCAACATTCGTTCCGCTTGGCTGATGTTTGGTGTTATGAGAACGATATCGTCAGCAAAGCGAAGATGGTTTAATTGTCGACCGTCAATTTTCACTCCCATTTCGTCCCATTCTAATGTTCGCATGACGTTTTGTAGGGTGGCAGTGAATAGTTTTGGCGATATTGTATCGCCTTGTCGAACCCCTCTTCTTACGTCAATGGTGATATTATTGTAGAATGGAGATATTCTGGTCGTGAAATCTTTATAAAGCTCACGAAGGATCATTATGTACCGAGTAGGGACGCCCTGGTTATCCAGAGCCTCTATAACCGCTTCTGTTTCCACTGAGTCAAAGGCTTTCTTCAGATCGATAAAAGTGAGACAGAGTGGTTGTTTGTACTCTCGCGAAACTTCAATGAGTCTTGTGATCGTGTGGATGTGGTCCATGGTACTAAATCCTTTTCTGAACCCTGCTTGTTCGCATGGCTGTCCTTCGTCCAGTGTTCTGTCAATCCTGTTCAGGATGACTCGAGTAAAGAGTTTATAGACAACGGACAGCAAGCAGATTGGGCGATAATTGCCTATGTCGTGAAGGTCTCCCTTTTTGAACAACAATACGGTCTTGCTGGTTTTCCATTGAATAGGGACCTTGCATTCTGACAGGTAGCGAGTGAAGAGCCGAGCCAGGGTGTTGATGAGAACTGGCGGTAGGTTCTTCAGGTGTTCTGGTCTAATCCTGTCTGGACCGGGTGTTGTTCTGTTTTTCACCGACGATATAGCATGTCGGATTTCGGAAGGAAGGACCGGTGGAACGACATATTCGTCCTCTTTCAATTTATATGACGGTAAGAGAACATGGCTAGCGAAGAGATCCGAGTAGTACTGGTGGATGATTTTCTCCATAGCCCTTCTGGAAGCTGTAAGTGTCCCGTCAGGGTATCGGAGTGCAATCATCTTGGTCTTATAGTTGGCGAAGCCTCGCTGGGCTTTGCGAATGCTCTTCCCAGCTTCTGCAGCTTCTGCCATAACTGCTGCTCTTCTCTCTTTAAGGTCTTCTTTTATCGCTTCTCTGCATCGTTTCGCAAGTTCGGACGTAAGGTTTCGGTTGCCTGCGGCTCGTGCGATTCCACGTTGACGTATCAGCTCGAGTGTCTGCGGAGACAAGCGTCTCTTCGTGACCTTAGGACTTTCGGCTTTTTTAGCGCCAACGTGAAGATATTCAACGAGTCGATCGTATTCTTCGTCGATGTTGTCGACAACGGTATCTTCCCAAGAGCCGACTAATGATTTGAATTCATCCCAGTTTATAATAGTTCTGGGACTTCGTTGTTTGTATTTAGCGGCTTTCTCTCCTCTCCTCGAAAATCGGAACGTTGCGCGAAGGAGGCGATGGTCTGATCCCGTGTAGAACTTGGGAACAACAGCGACGTCGGTCAGGCAAAACCTTCGATTTACTATGATGTGATCTATTTCGTTATGGTACTCTCCATTGGGAGACTCCCACGTCCATCGCTGGGAGAGAGGCTTTTGGAATTGCGAGTTACCATGGATGGTTTGGGTCGTCATGATAAACTCAGATAGCCTCTCACCCTGTTCATTCCATTCTAGTCCGTGGGTCCCTATGTGACATTCTTCAGACGTTCTTCTAGGTCCAATTTTTGCGTTAAAATCTCCGACAATGACCTTGAAGAATGTATGATCTTCTCTGAAGAATTTTTCGAGGTCCATATAGAACGCTTCGACTTCGTCTTCGTCATAGCTTGATGTTGGTGCGTAAGCAACGAAGATGGTCAAAGCTGGCATAGAACCACATCGTTTCAACCGTAATCGTCCGATGCGGGTTGTTAGTTGTTCGAACGAATCAATGTTCACGGTCAAATTCGATTTAACGAGGACGCCAACGCCACCGACACCTTTGCGATCGCATGTTCCAAGGAACAGTTCTTCTCCGGTGTCATAGACAGCGTGAAAAGGATGGCGCCTTCTCGTCTCAGCCAGGCCAATGACATCGTACCTTATTCTTCTTGCTTGAATCAACAGATCTTCTACAGCGGATTGTTGAGCAAGGGTTCTTGCATTGTAGGTACAGATCGTCATTTTAGTCCGTTTCGATCTTGGCAGCCTAGTTCGGCCCTGAGATTTTAGCAGCCTCTCCGTACTCGTCCTACCTGGCGCTGCCGTACCAGGGGCTCTTTCGGGGTCAGGGGAATGAGGCCCATATTTGTTACTGTTTTTGGCATTTTTAATACCCAACGTGTAGCTTGCCAGGCTCTAAACGTGGGGGCTGGGTACTCACGAGTAGCTTGCCAGTCTCTCTCGGAGGAGCGGGAGGAGCTTATTTGTTGGAGGCGACTCCTAACCGCCTCCCATGTACTTCCCAGCCGCTTGATTGCAGGCTTTTGGCCGACTTGACTCGTAGAAATAGAGTTTTGTCAAGTCGGCACTGCAGAAGCAGGGAGCTCGTCCCCTGAATCCACCTGCGTCTCTGGGAAGCACACGGTCGCTTTTGGTTCGCGTTTTATTCCCCTATCCACCACCTGGGGACGCGCCACGTGCCCTCGCGACTAACCGGGCGGGATCCCTCAAAGAGGGAGGTCCGTGGGGCAAATGATAGTAAACTCCAAATACGTTATACATTACTTGCCGGCTAAGGCGCACGGGTATCCGTGGATCGACAACTATCGACAGACCGCGCAGGCCCAATTCACATGTGGAGTGCAATACCTGTTAACAAACTTAGTATTATTCTCCGCTTTGAAAAGAAACTCTTCTCAATAATGTAACACTAATACTGCAGGATTTTATGTATACGTTTTTATACTCTTCTTGCATAAGCTTAGGCTGTTTAGGCTTGACCTTATTAGCGCGTTTCATTGATTAAATAAAATGAAAATGGAGAGCCTATATATGAAAAAGGATAAAACAAAGTTTTTTTTTCATTTTCCATGCAAAAAATCCAAATATCTCTACAAAACAGAGAAAAAAATCCTAAAATAGCAAAATTCCGTGCGATAAGGCATGACGCGTGTGGAACACAATATTAATTTTCCTGTTACAACAGAATAAAGAAGCGTTTTCAGAAAACAAGCATTTTTTGAGATTTTAGAGGCTTATGGTATTGAACAATTACTAGTAGTCAAAGAATAACCCCTATCCAACAAAAAATATGAGCGAGAACGCGAAAAAATGTGCAACGAGTGTGAAACAGAGTTTTATTTTTACTACTATAACGCTGTAACACGACCTTTTTAGGAAGCAATCACATTTTAAAATTCCTCGAGATTTCCGTTTCCAAATGATCATATATTGACTGTTGAACCTTTACTCGAAAGTCTTCGTCCAGCAAAAAATTTACTTTCAAAGATGCCTACAGTATTATAGAAAAACAACCATAAAACTAAACAGACCATACATTATCTATAAAATGATGTAAATATGTATTGGACAACGTATTTTTGTACGTGCAGTATACATATATATATATATATATATATATATACATATATATATATATATATATATATATATATATATATATATATATATACATAAGTCTGTGTGTACTTTCGTGAGCTGTGCGCTGTACTTGTGTCAGAATAACAAACGCGCGCATAATACGGCGCGCCCGCATGGAGGGCACAGGGAATCGCTACGTTAGGCGTGTAGTGGGTGCCACGCAGTGTCGTTGTGAGACCACTGTGCTGACGAAAACATGAAGTGACACAAATTTGCACCACCTTCCCGACATATGTGTTCGGGAAGGTAGCACTTGAACCATGCGCCCCTGGCAGATCGTTGAAAGCTTCAGTCGTTTCGAACTCAATTTCAATTGGGTAGAAGTTGTCAGATTATCAGGATTGGCTATGGATTGCAGTGAACGACACGGGTATATGAGTTACAGTCCACTTATAATAATTCATAAAAAAAAGTTTAGATCACATGAATATTTGCACTTAAACGAATTAACTGGCACATTACAGTTTGATGTTGTCAGGCGTGGGCTGTTCTTTAGTAGAAACGCCTTTTTTCTGATTTAAAAAATGACATATTTTTGACAACATCATAATAATCGCAACAATGATGAAGGCGAGCAAAATTTGAAAAACTGGGGCGGCTTCCAACCCACGATTACCCGTTAACGTGCCTCTTTCTCGGCCGTGTTCTCATCACTCCCAGCCGAATCAACACCAGAGCTACTAGTATGTTAGATGTTGTATTCAACCGTTGTATATATATATATATATATATATATATAAATATATATAAAAGGATAGAGGATAAAGCTCTCGGCGTTGATCAATCCCTGAGGGATGCGCCATGCATTCGACTTCAATTTTTAACTTCGTTTGAGGTGATTGAATGCATATCTGGCCTTTACAATGACTCGCGGTGGCCTCCCGCTGAACCGAGTCAGTGCTGCTTATCCTCCCAGACAAGTCTGAGACCTGCCTGGTACCAATTTACCGACCCCGGAGGGATGGATGGCTTGGTGAGCCATGAGCGCGCAGATCGAACCATTGACCTCGTGTGCGACGCAGAGCACCTCTAACCACTGCGCCACATGCGCTCCTTATATATATATATATATATATATATATATATATATACATAATAATAATTCGAGAACGATAGAAATAATTGGCAAAAAATGACCTTAGTACATACTCAGTACTCAGTGGTATTCATGCATAATTTGCCGAAAATGTGGGAATAATGGCCCGTATAATTGGACTTCTGCTTCTAGAATTCTGCCATTTATGTTGAATCCTATACGAGTTTTGTGCTGCATTTGATTCAGCTTCAAGTTTGCCGATTAGGTATTGTTTCAAGCGGGTAAAGTGTGGCCTGGTGGCTTCGCCAATGTATTTGTTGTTGCAGGCATTGCAAGAGATTAAATGGGTTGTACCCGTAGTCCTGCAATCACGATTTTTACTGCCACAACATTTTATGCACTCTTGTCTTGTATGTAGGCGGCCATATGAGCGATTGCAAATTAGCTGGCGCCTGAGAGAACACAATAATATCTCAATCGTTGTTTAAATGCTTATTTCTGTGCTTATGCATTTTTGGTGAGACGGCCTTCTAAGAAGATTTTTTAAAAACAAACACAATGTTGGATTCCCAAGACTCAAGCTCCCCAAGAATTAATGACAATTTTGAGGAAAGTTTTTGCCCAGAGAAAGAACTCCGTGAACGAGAAGGAATTTTAGAAGAAACTTTGTTCGCTTATACTATCCGAGCGAATGATGTGCATGCTATCGTTACACCTGCGTTACTATGATTGAAACACATGACAAAGCTGTCAGCATTTGGAACGCTTTAAAAGTTTCTTTTGAGTCTGGATCATCTTCTTCATAATCGCATATTCTATGCAATAATCATGATTTATCACAGCAATTAAACTGAAATTATATTCAATTACCAGTCAAATTAGCGGTCGAAGAGCTTTCTGAGAGGAGATTTTTTGCAGATTTTTGAGCGCATGAGAATTTGCACTCGGTCTTATTTCTATTTCGAATAGCTGTTTTTGAAAAAAAAACTCAATAAGCGATAAAATTGAAAATGAGTGAATTAGTGTATTGAACAGTACATCATGGCTAATATACTATGCAGCCTGGAAATTATTATCAACTTCAACGGCCCTCTAATGATAAAAGTACTTGCTTTTAAGCCTTTAACACAGACAGCACAACAGCCTTATACTGTAAAATAACGCAAAGAAATTTGTAAAAAAGGTTATCTTTACGAAAGGCCCACGGTGACGAATGTATTGTATTTTTAGTTCCATTTTATTATATCCCTAGCAATGAAAATGTAACCACACTCAGCCCCATCTGCGTTCAATAATTTTGTTCTTATCTGAAATAGACAATCGTGTGAGGAACACACTAGCGAAGTGAGTGACAAGTAAACAAAAAATCACGGAAATTGTTGAGCACTCAAAAAATTGCATTCACTGTTGAATGCGGTCGGCTGACTCGAATCGGCCCGACTTGGCCCGGCCCGCTTCTGTCGCTCCCCCACTCACACATCTCTTCCGAGATTTCCTCAGGGAATTGTTGGCGGAGGTTCTTATTTATTGCCGACATTCCATGCGTACTTCACTTCTGTCATGTCGACGATAAACTCATCACACCATGATAAAAAGTATGCCGAGTTATTCTTTGCTAAAATAAATAGTCTCAAGAAGAATTTACTGCTAAAGAGGAAGTACTTGCGCAGAATTGGATTGAGGTGATTAAGTCGCTTCAAATGTAATTCAGTCCTGATAGTGATTAACAAACTTACCACTCAGTAGTAAAGATAATGATACCAGTCGCTATTTTCACTGAATCAGTGCAAACTCTATCCACATAGCTCTCAAATCTTTTGTTCTCGGCTCTCTTATACAATTTTGCAAAGTAGTAGTTTCAATGATCAAAGCTGACAAATTTAGGTTAGGTAAAAAGCCTCAAAAATTTTTGGAAGTTTCAACCTTTAACATCTTTGTGTCGTCTTTTATCAATAGTTTTCCATAATTTGTTTAGTTCATTAATCTCAGCCCAAAATGCCTATTGAACAATATGATTTGCATGTGTAAATTCGCCAATATTGTAGAAAAGGTTCATGCTATCAGTGCGAGCTCTATTGCCAACAGTCGAATCGCGTCTGCGACAAATTGTTGAAGAAGTATCCAAGAATGGTCTGTTGAAAGCACTCTTTGTTATAGCAGGAACGCGAAGCCGCATACGGCCAACACCAAAGACAAGCTTGTAGAATAAACAGCGTCGAAGTTCTTCCTCACCCGCCTATAGTTCAGACGCTGCTCCATACGATTATGCCTCTTTCAATCAATGCAACACTTTTTGAATGGCTGAATTGAATCATTTTGTGAAGCTAAAGCGGCATGTCAGCATGTCATGTCAGGACTTCCACGATTAGAAAGACTCGGGATGGTAGTTCGGGCAAATCTGGAATCTTGGAGAACAATGGTCACAGAGCCTAGACAATGAGTGACCTGTACTTTGAAAATGTTTTGATCTGTCTTGATGTTATGTATTTTGCGCTGATCAATCCAAAATTTCACAGAACATTTTGCTCAACCCTAGGTATAACGAGGAAATTTTGCACAATAGGCAATAATCGAAAAATTAATGATAATTGCAAGAAGATTGTTACTGCTGTCATGTAAAAACAAAATCGATGTGATACTTGCAAGTGTAAAAATTGCGAAATGAAAAAACAGCCGTTGAGATTGAAAAAGGATACGATATTTTTATTCGAATAGTGTTCAAGTGATATGACTTCAATAACATCTGTAGGAATATTGTTCTATGTGTAAGATAATTAAACATGAATAATATAAAAACAGCACGAACAAGAACAGTAACGATAGTTCGAATTTTAGCAAAACTTCAATATAAACAATAATGCATCGACGGTGAGTATTTGAAAGAGAACTTCAAAGTGAACAAAACGGCCAGCGCCGAAGAATGAATGACGTGCACCTGTTTGTACCAACAAAAAACGTGGCCCACACTATCGGATAAGTTCTGTCCAATTATTTAGTTTACGAATAACTCTAATGTGAATTGAAGCGGCAATTAGAAATGGATCTGTGAGGCTTCATAATAGTTCGGTCACAGCAATTCATCAATTCCGATGGCGTCCGGATGTTTTATTTGGTTAGCCGATCAATCGGCAAACTTGTGCATGAGACCAAGCAGCTGCTAGGAAAGGATCTGTGAGGCGTTGTCGTTGGTTTATCATCGTCTTCAAAACATCAGTTCTGTTGACGCTGATTACTTGTTTCTAGTTATTCGGCAAAATTAATGCTAGCTTGATTATGATACGAAGTAGCGGCTAGGAACGCGTTAGCTATCATACTGGTCATTGTCATCAATACGCCAGTTTCGTTAGCACCCCGACAAATCTCTTCTCTCTAAGTTCTTTTGTGACTCACTCGACTAGTCGGCGTTGCCATGGAGTAGAAATTACTAGCACTGGACATCGCATTCGTTCCATGTTGCCTTGTGTTATGCGTTGTTGTTGAGTAGCCATCTGACCTCTCTGGTCCATCTGTGGTCAGCCGTCGTGACCGCTTCGTTCGAAAAGTCACCGCCTTTACTTTACTTTTCATACAAATCATGTATGAGCAGCAACTGTACTTCTCTCGTACCGTACGTTTCCATCTGCATGCTGATGGTCCATTGGTCCGTTTGACTGTCGTATTTTCGGCTCATACACGATCCACCTGCCGACTTCAGCCAATTGACTGTCGACCGTCCACCGCTACCCTCTTGCTTGACACCCCAAACCAGTTTCCTTTCTCCCTCCATGGGCGGTCGGCAACAGGCACATTACCCTGTCTGTAGTTGCGCTCGTTCTCATATGGGCGCCCGCTGATGGTGACGTTCTCAATTGTTCGGCCGATTTCTCACGCTCTCTACCACATTCCCCTCTGTTCCGACACTATTTCTGTGTTTTCACTTCGATTCTGTCTCTTTTTTATCGTAAATAACAGCTGCGATCAAATCGTTTGGGCCTGTAAAGTTATTTTTCTTCGTATATACATATGTGCAAGTAGTAGCCTCAATCATATCTATGACGTTGAGTCATCTAATAAAGTAACATTTCACAACAAGGATGATGTTTAACACAGGCCGCAATGTTTTGAAAAAAAACCTCTTTTTCCAAGGTCTGATCACTGGCTCATGCTACAAGGAACGTTTATATTGCATCTATGAGAGCAAAATCCTTGTTCATCAGGAAGTCTCTCTGGATATAAAATCGTCCGAAAAAAATGACTATGTATATAAACATATCAGCGCATTCAACTGCACATATAATTAGCATATACATATGTATTCTTCTCAATGCAATTGTGCTGCAGAATGGTGGCGCAACGATTGTTTTAGAGTGCTATAGACGCATGTTAACTTGTAGTGAACTTTATAAATGAAGTAGCAATCAGTGAAGTGTGATTATGTTTCTGTATTTTCTTCTATTTTTATATTTTCAAAAAGTGATTCCTCCTGTGAAGGTAATCAACTCTAGGAATGGTATTCGTCGAGATTTGTAACGTAGGCGATCACTCCTTCTGTTCTTTAGTAAATATGAAGAAATGTCTCATACTGTTCTAACACAGAGGTTCTCGAACTGATTTTTTTAGTCATTCATAATGTATTAATTTGTTCATTGAGGCGATTTTTCATATTACATTTCGCATAATTTTACTGACGATTTGATTATTTCCGAACAAGCTTTTTTCCGAAACATTTTCTGCTACTAAGTCCAATTGGATTTCGATGAATTCAATCACTTTCAAGGAGCATTTCTATGATATTAAGTTTTAGAAAATGACGCAAAGAAGAAACATTGCCATTACGATTTGCTCTTGAGCTCATTGTAATTTCTGTTGATTTTTTTTTTGAATAGTCGAACAAATTAATGATTGAGCATCGTAGGAATCAAGTAAATTTGATGACAGTTCAATTTCGAGTTATTACATGGGTCTGTTTTGAAACAGTTTAGTTCAGTGTTATGATGTCACATAGGTCGAGCAAATGCGGTATCGCCATTTAAAAAATAATGCAAAACATACATTGACTGAGTGTCCTAATAACGGAATTTTTCAACTTATAACCGCCATTTCTGGATGATTCTTTCTTAATTGAAATAAAGTCAGAATAAGCCATTGATTTTGCTGATCAGGTTAGAATGTCACTATTCCATATAAAAACTCTGCATGTCGAAAGCTCAGTAATCCTTTTTATTCCACATTTTTCTAAAGGAGAGTTTGATAGTCGAGACTTCAACGATGCTCATTACGTATCGTTATTGCTTACGGATGTCATATTTGTGTTACAAATCTTAATAATATGAATTTTGTGGTCAGTTGTTCACAATTTAATTGTTGAATCCACATAGTGATAAATGGATATTTTGTAAAGACTATGTATGACTATGAGGTGATAGACCAAAGTTTCCTCTAGCCTCGTCTAGAGTCTGTGATATCCTCAGCTTCTCAGGCTACTTACTTTGGTTATTGAGATTCAATCGCTTATTATAGAATATCCATCATCAGGTGTTATGTAAAATATTAGAGGAATTTAGTTGAATTCCACACGTTACATTAATCGGACGATTATGGTATCGCCGTCCAAATCGGATTCAATTATGCAAATGCCTTTGTTAATCTTTGTTATTGACGCGACACGCATAGAATCAGATTTTCAGTGTTTTGTAAAGTTTGTGCCAAACGGCGTCAGACAATCGTTCAGGTGCTCATCTACAAAATGTTTAGCCGGTGAGAATATACGCATTTTACTATGAAAAATTCGATATTCATAAGTTGGTACCAATCAATAAAATTACCTTTTTTCCGATAAATAATCACAGTGTCTTCAAAAAATTTGAAGAAAAAATTCATATGGCATAGGCGTTCTCGTTTGCACTGCGAATTTGGTACAATAATTCATGATCAAACAATATTCTGCCATTTCAGATGTCATATAAACCTTTTTGTGAGTAATTAGCATTGTGAAAGCAATTAACCCACAAAATTTGCGAGACTTTCTCAAGAAAAAACTATTTCCTTGTTACTTTTACATTTTTTATTTTCGAACATCAGGTGGTCTGTAAGTATCTGCTGACAAATTAGTCATTATCTAGGAACAAACCGGAGCTTCTGGATCCTCGTGAAACGTTTGAGCATTACGAGAATAGGAGTCGACCCACTTCGTCTCTGTCCTTTGAACCGTCAGGTGGCGTAAATTCGAATTTTGCATTTTATTAACAAAAATTATGAGAGTTAATGAAATGTGACGTCAAGAGCTCTCCACCCTATAATTCACTTATGACTTAAAATTATTACGGTCTATACTAAGCCAAAATTCCTTTACTGATTCACAATTGAAAATTACAACATGAAAGTGATTGCGCATTTGAATGAGATTTGTCAAAAGTGCACTACCACTGACTTTGTTTTTCTGCTTGAGTTTGTGTTTAACCTTTCTCATGCAAAACTTCTTTTTCTTTTCTTCCCTCAATTTTTATCCGCTTGCTTTTTGACTTTCTTATGCAGTGATAATATTGATAGCAGTAGAAATGATAGCAATAGAAACAGTAGTCGTAGCGGTAATAATAGTTTACGTTTTTATTCCCCACGGCCCTTCTTCACATCTGCTGTGCTCATCTTAGCACTTTTTACATTCAATTCGTTTTCGCGTATTCATTATCCAAGAAAGCCTTCGAGCTTTCTGCGTGTTAGCTAGGCTGTTACTTAACGATTATCGTCTTCTTATGAATATCATCGAAAAAGTGGACGAGTCAATTCTCCTTTCGGTCTCGAGAAATGGGGCCAGAGCGTTCTTACAATTGAAGCGAGTGAGTAATTCTCATAAAAGGCCGCTAACAAATTTTAGCCTCCGGAGGCTTAATGGGTGCGTTGCAGGACCGAACCAGGACCATTTTTGTGATGAACGACATCGCTACCACTGCTTCTCTCTGCCGCTAATAACAATAGGGAAATAATGTTCCAACTTTTATTTACTCCCTAATCTTTTTATAGTGGCGAGGTATAATGGGAAATACGGCAACGAGAATGCCGAGACGCGCAAAATGGTTTCGAAAGTCACCTGAGGTTCCTAATTGTGCTCATATCTCAACCTTGTTGTAGTAGTAAGACAGTTGTTGACTCTGCTCTTTTGTTTTTTCTCTGATTTTTCATCTTAGTCAATCCGAGCTTTTGTAAATTTCTCTTTCTTATAATACTTACCTTTAGCTCGTTCCCTTTTATTGGAGCTTTCCAATATCTAATCTTGAATGGAACACAGATTTAAACATTAGTGCAGCACGGAATTTTTGAAAAATCAGTAGAAGTGGATATCGTTGTAAATCGAGAGAGTACAAACAGTTAGAGAAAAGGCCGTTTTTGAATGTTTTGCTCTGTTTGGAAACTCTCAATCCAGTTTTAGCAAGGTCAATACGACACTTATACGTTGTTTTCAACGTCTAACTTTTTGAAAAAAAAAAACAACATAACAACTGAGAAGAGAGAAGGAAAGGAGAAACAAAATAGAGTGATCAGTGGTGAAGTCCCGAAAGCTAGGTGCTGTTTGACCCTCTCCTTTAACACTCTCTTACACTCACGTGGGAACGCCTCAAGTCGGATATCCATTCATAAAGAAGATGGAATCCTCAAGCAGTGAAAGGAACAAGAAGCTTTTGTTCCGAAAATTTTTTCAGTAGATGAAAGTGAAGAAACAAATCAAGTGCAAGTGGTGCTGGAATCAGCACAATAAGGAACATAATGATGGATCGAATGAAATAAAAATGATCAAAAGTTCAGGAAAAACGGATTTATAAGGATTGAATTTTTTTTCCAAGATTCTCTTCTTTCTTTTTCTATAATTTCTGAGATCACTAGAAAACTTTTTTCTCTTTTCTTGCTCTTTTCTAGCTATTATTAACCTATGACAATCATCTTGAATGAAAGACTATTTACTTTGATTAGATAATTGCGCTTTTAGGTTAGTTCATTGATTTTGAGGGCTTTCTGATGTTATTTTGAAGAAAATTTTCCATGTTACTGCACGATATGTGCGCTTATTGCTTTGTAGGTTGTTAGTTCTTTTAGTTACTGTAAGATGTGTATACGAGTTACCGTATGCTTATAATTGCATGTAGCTGTGTCTGCATAGGTATGTGCGTGTGTTTGCTTAGACGTCACCGATATGCAATCTCAAGGTTTAGTACTCCCCTTCGAGAAAAAATTATCATTCAGAGTTGATTATTCCTCAATTTCAAAGTTTTTGAGCATTATCCACTCCATTCCTCTAAAATTGGTCAAGCTTCGCTTACAGGAATTGAAAAAGGCTTTCATCATGGGTAAAGATAACCAACAACTGACCTAGTATCCTCCTGGATGATGAACAAGGGCATTTCCAGATTTCTTGACTTAAAATCAAAATAGAATATCAATGAACCATAGCATCTAAATTCTCAGAACCGAACTTTGATAAATTGTTACGAAATACTAATATGGAGACATTGACATCTGTACTATGGTTCCATACGTGACAAGGTGCTACAGAAGTAAATGCTAACGTTGTCGGCTTTGATCCTGGTCGCGTCATATATTTAACCTTATCAGAAACCGTTAGAGCTGCTGAATGCATATCTTGCCTAAACAGTGATTTGTGGTGACGTGCTGGTGAATTAGGTCATTACTGCTATTCTCTTAGACGAGTGTGGTACTCATTATATTTGCCAACATTCTATGGATGGAAGGTCTGGTATCTGGGGCTGTGGAATTGAGTCAAAGATCTCGAGTGTTAGGTTTTACTTACTACCCAATCCATTTCGGTACTTTTCCGTTATATGAGCAATGTTTCAACACTTCAGGAGATGCTTATTTCGAGCTGATTTTTGACGATTAAATAATCATTCGATAGTTTGAATCAAGAGAATTTGAACTGTGTATTTCATTTTCAAAAAGGCCTTGGTGTTGCGCTGGAAGAGAAAAAGTAATATTTTTTTCTCATTCGAAAATTTCTCGCTGACCAAAACTTTTCGTTCGGAGATGTAACAAACAATCGATTGATCAAATCTTAAGAATTCCAATGATTTATTTGTTTTTCAAAATGCACCACGCATGACGCTGTAACAGTCAAAAGAATGTTGGTTTCGCAAAACTGGATCACTTCTGCTATCCGTCCTCGCTTCGACACCTTGGGAAAAAAACGTGTTTTCTGGCCATTTTTGATGTCCGAGTAGCCATTCGGTAGTTCAGATCATGAGAATTTCAGTGTTGTCTTTCATTATTGAAAAGGCTTTTCATTGCAATGAAAGAGCAAAAGTAAGTTTTTCTTTCAAAACGGCGTTCATATAACGGCAAAGTGTCCCATTTTCAAGCAGCAAGATACGATGGGAACTATGACCACAAGAATGCCAAGACAGGACAAAACATGGGACCTACATATATCTAATGGACTAGAACCGCTACAATACCTTTCTAAGAAAGCGCTCGCCTGCACTACACCATTGAGGCTTCCGTTCTGCCCTCAGGATTCATGTGGGACGCAAAAACTGACACTGAACCTACTCTTGTGGTTATATCTTGCATCGTACTTTTCCGTTGGAAATAAATTAACTAGTAGATAGATCTCAATGCAATAATTACGACCTCGGCGTCGGCTTAATTGGGTTCAATGCCGATTTGCACGTTTACATCGTTTGTGTTGATGGGTGAGTGCTGATAGTGACCAGCACGGTTAAAACACAGCTGAGAGAACGCACATCGAGGACCTAAATGATGTAGTGCGAAATACGTCACACCAGAAAGGTATAGGCGCGGTTTGAGCTCCTATTGAACGTACCCGAAGTGTCTAGTTTCACTCGTATCATCGCATTCCTGTGATCCGTGTTGATCAGAGAGCACCAAATCATTCTATTACACTTGACTGCGTAAGCATATTTTTGATCTACATGCCAGTTAAATAGAAAGTATTTCAGGATATTGTTCAATATTCTTAAAATTGATGAATGTAAGTGCTCAGAAAGGATGAAAGCGTAATTACCTTGTATGTATTTCCTGCAATTCATCACATCACTCGACGGTTTTCCACAATGTTTCAAAGTGTTCTGAGCATATGCTCATCTCAGATTCATCACTATAAACAAAAAGCTTATCTTTAGTGGATACTGGAATATCCGAATGAAATTTTTGCTTCTACTTTTACACTGTCATCCATTTATCTTACAATTTTCACGATTTTTTTTTGCTTTTCGTATCTCTATATCGTCTTTCCTCGGTTTGGTGTATGCTTATTTGTATAGATCTATCATTTCATCTTCTCTTCACCATATATTTCTAGTTTTTACTTTTCTGCCGGCAAGAAAGTGACTTATTAAACACAGATGTTATATTTATTAGTTCATTCAAATTCTTCCGTGTATGGGCATTATAAGTGGCTTTAAACCTTTGCTTCGACAAACTTTCAAATTACTCTGTAAACTCAAAAAGAAATCGATAAGTAGTGAAAACATTCTTGTGTAGAATATCATATATGGGCAATGTGTAACTCACTTGTTTTTTACACTTTTTCCACCTATATAACAGCTTTTCAGGTTCACACGGCCTTCTGGCTTGTGAATACCGAGCAGCTCCAGCAGGTAGAAATTCAGCAGTAATTTGTGCTTGTCTTAGTTAAAGTACACAATTCTTTTAGTATACTCATGGTTATGATATTATATTTGTTGGTGGTTATGATATTCTTAACAAAAGCTTTACAGATTACGGACGAAAAACATCCACTGTGTGCTTTAAGTTCCATATCGATCATCTTATTATACTATTTGAGATAGCCTTTTTTATAAATTCGACTGCTCAGAAAGACTTTTTATTGCCAGTTTAACTCTACTTTTAACTCTGTAACAGATTAGGAAAAAGCATGGGAAGAAGAGAAAAAGAGGAGAAAAAGTATAGGACTTTATCTAGATGCAACACGTGACCATATGTCTTGGCGTAGATCTTGAACTAATTCAAATGGGCCTATAAAGTCTCCATTTCCCTTGCCGCGTTCGCGATCTCTAGTTGGCTCTTTTCGCTTAATAACTCGATTATACGAAATTATACTTTTCTTCTGAGATTTTCGTGAGGAACTCTGATCACTAGGTGGATGGTCTTCATTGCTGTGTGGTTGACATTACATAAGACTCCATTGCTGACAGTATTTGCGCTCGGGACATCCCTTTGAATGTAATACATGTACCATTCACTTGATTTTTGACCTAGCTCAAACTAATATCACTCTCATTACAAAAGTAGGTAAAAGATTCCACGTGCACGGCATCGGTAAATTATCTCTCACACTTATAAGTTATCATGGCCTTTGCTAACGCAAGAAGAATCCTGGAGTTGGAAACGTATGCAGAGTCGGTGTAACTCTTCTTTTTTATCGATTTAATGTTCATGAAATCTGACTTCACAAAGAAAGATTAGAAATTTGATGATATTCTCTTCAGCGAGCGTCCATAAAGAACGAATTTCCTTGCTGAAACCTCCGTTTTTCCACAGCACTTGTTTTGTAAATGGCCAGTAATCGTTTTGTTTATCTAATTATTGATGTCATCAGGACAATTTTATCCGTGAAACGCAACTGAAATGGCTATTTTGATAATATGCTTTGAGCCTTTTATGAGGTCTGATATACACTTATACAATACTAGGCAGGTGTTTCGCCTTTCCAGGCTCATCAGTAGTACAGTGCTTTTCGGTTCAGCCGATCCCTTGCACGATATAAAACATGTTATCAGATTATCAAATTACTACCGTTTTTGGGCGCGATTTATACACGGTCAAAAGTAGGGATTTGATTCCCAGCCATAAGCGCTCGACTGTGGTTACTGCAATGTCAGGGGATTTCGTCACCCAACACGTGCTGATTTGAATATTCTGACATCGATTCCTTTATAGGTAAGGGGTCTATCCTTCCCCCCACCCGTAGGCGATCGGCTAAACCGAAAGGCACCGTACTACTGATGAGCCTGGAAAGACGATACAGGTGCGTAGTACTGTATAAGTGCCATACGAGACCTCATGTAATGTTCAAAAACACGTTATCAGGTTATCAGATTACCATCGTTTTTGAGCGAAACATCGAATGCAAAGATATGATTTCTGTCTTTTTTTTCTGTTGTAGTACTCCAGTTCTTTAACAAACTTTAACATTCTTCTATCAAAGAACCCCTTTTATGCGGCTAGTCGTTTGTCCTCGCTCAGTTCCTTCCTTTTCCTTATCTTGTTCATATCCGCAAAAGTTTATGACAAGCGTAAATCTATCCCAGAAAAAAATTGCAGCGCTGAATATGTCAAAGCGAAAAAGTCGCACAGATACTCGTTGCGTATCAAGTGTCTAGTCGATGAGTAGTCAGTTGAAGAAGCAACTGACAAACCTGAAAGCAGCAAGGAAGACCATTTTCAGTTAAAAAACAATAGACTCACAAAAGATATATTATTGCTAAAGGAGCCCACCTCGAAAGATTACTCACTTGTTTTCTCCCACAATTTCCAAAAAGCGATTCTTTTCGATAACGTTTTTTTTTCGTCATTTTCTGCATTTTCTTATTCCTCCCTTATTCGCAGTTTGATTTCCTTGAGCCTTCTATTTTTTGCTCCTTTTTACTTCGGCTTGTTTTTCTTTTCTACAATTTGGAATGCGAACCCATAGATCATCCTTCGCTCAAAGGTTTTCAACACTTTCATCTGATGCTATCAGCACGATATTCATCTGCAGAGCACGAATCATCATCGAACCTTGTTATTTAGATAATTAGTCAGAACCATATTACTACAACTTTATTTAACACCCTTTTCCAAAAGATCGGGCAGTAATTAGAGATTAAACCACTACAGTTTCGACTGGTGCTCCAGAACAACGGAATTAATGCCAATTTTTGCTTATCAGGCTCATCCTGTTGGCGGCTGATGGTGATTGTAGGGTTAAGGTTAGAACACAAGAGAAGATGGCGAAGCAAGAGCGTTGGTAGTGGGCTGGATAACACGTGAGGCCTCTCAAAGTATTATGGTGGGCTTAAGCCTCTAGGTTTCAAGCTCTGCTCGAGTCCAAATCTTTCCTATAGCTGGATTTTCTCATTTTTTCTTGGAATAAGGAAAAAGCCGCAGGCACTTAATAAAAATCAGGTGTTGATCCTTTCATTATTATTTGAGCCAACATGTCATGTGGTCTGGTAAAGGCTCCTGTACAGCCCGAAAAAAATCAGGTGTTGAATTGTCCGAAAATTTGAAACTATGTTTTACACTGGATTCAGTCATGTGGAAAAAGATGTCTCAGTGTTTGTCGAGTGCATTTCAGTCATCCATATGGTCTCCTTCAATTTTCAACAAATTATTATTTCTCACGACAACAATCTCAGCAAAACATTCGACATTAAGCGGGAGTGGTGTAGTGATAGCACGCATCCCGGTAGAGTGTGACGTGGATTCAGTTCCAGCCCCATGTCGACTGTTTTGCATGACACTTAATACAATATGTATCACCTGTATTACCTGTCGTTCTGTTGATCGTCGATGAATTGAGCAGGCACCAGCAACACTTCCGGTTTTTTCCTATTGCGTGCGAGAGTAGCCTAGTGGGTCTTCCTCGCTCTAGGGTTTCGTTGAACATATCTTACTTCTAGGCTTCTCGTGAAGAACTCATCTGGGTCGATGGTCTTCTTGTAGAGCACTTATATCCCGAGGATTCAGTTGATAACAGCTCTTGTCCATCGGATGTCGTCGTCTGTTGTGGTACAGGACACGGATTTTTGAAGGACTCTTTTTTGCTGAAGCGAACTTTCTCTTCAGACTTTTTCGTATTTCTCTTAGGAAAGAACCCTTTACTCAGACAATGGTAATCGTTGATAGCGTAAATTACGATAATTCCAAAAATTTACTAGGACTCCGAAAAAGTACTCTTTCACAACGCCGTGGCATGGAAAATAAAATTATATTTGACACGCATTGCGCAATATCAAAAGAAATTTTCTTATTTATTTGAAAATTTTTTCTCCGTTTGATAAAGATATTCAGGTTTCTGCACTAAAATTGTGGAAGGAACTTCGTTCTATCTATTTGTAGGCTTAGGATTTCTACTTTCATTTATTGTTAGACTACACCTGCTAAAAAGCTAAGCCATGGCAGCCTAAGCCTATACACGAAAAGCGTACGAACGTTTGGAGGACACTTTCGCAGTCTTAGACTCAGGTGTTTTATCCCTTATCCGAAGCGTAGAAAAAAGCCGCAAATTAACAAAAACTTCACCTCATATGTGGATCGCACCTGCGCGGTCGACTGATCGCGTCATCAATGCACAACCACTCAGGCAACAATGCTGCCAACAAGCAGTAGCGTGGTGTCTAAAGCTCAGTCTTTTTCCATGATACAGTGCAGTGCGACGGTCTTTTAAGAAACCAAACACAGTATTGAACTTATCGAAACTTACGCTATCGCACGGTTACTAACAGTTTCAAAGGAAGACTCTTGTCCTAGGAGAAATAGGCCTGTGCGAAGCACAAATCTATTTTCTCCGCTATAATGCTTTGAGGAAGCTTTTGTACATTTCTAAAATCTCCAAGATCCACGATGTTGAATGATTATTGATAGTCTAAAGGAGGACCTTTGTCCTGCAGGATGCGTGCGCAGTGCCCAACGCATGTGAAGCATAATTTTCTTCTAGTGCTACAGCGCTGTAGGAAGGCCTTTCAAAAGCAAATAAATTTCTGGATTCTCCAAGATTTTTTACATTCAAATTATCATTATATGTCCAATTAAGAAACTTTTGTTCACCGGAATTTTTTTTTTAAACAGTGCTGATTGTTGAATAGTTGTTAGTAAGCTGTAAAAATCAAAGGCTTCATTCAGTGTTTTTCTTCTTTAAGCATGTCCTGTCTTATAATTACTTATGAAAATACATAAGTTAGTATCCACTGATGATCTAATGTCTAACGATCCATCCATATTCAAAGTTAGACCTATCATCAGCTGTGTAGGCGGACCGACGGATAGGATAGCATGGTTCTTAACGTTAATAACATCCCAGTTGCTAGGACACATTCCAGCCCATTTGACGAACACTCAGATGTTCCTGGATCGTCTACGTAACGCGAACCCGAACAGCGTGTACGTAATGGAGTCATTCGACGTCACTACTCTATACACCAACGTATCGAATGACTCCGCATTGCAAGTCACATATGAGCTTCTGATACAACACCAGGGAGCTGTAAACATGTATGGCTTGTCGATTGAGCAGTTCATGATCCTGTTAAAGAAGTGCTTGAACTGCTCAATCTTCAGATGGTCCGGGAAGTATTTCGCACAAATCAGAGGACTGGCAATGGGGCAGCGACTGGCGCCTAGCCTAGCGATTGCCTTTATGTCGAAAGTGGAAGCACCAGTGATGGATCCCCGGCCATTACTCTGCTGTAGGTATATAGATGACTGTTTGGTTATCTGCTCCACTCAAGAGGAGCTAGATAATTGCTTTAGATTGTTGAATGAACAGTCAGAGTATATAAAGTTTACCCGTGAGATACCAAAAGATTATTGGCTTCCTTCTTGAACGTGCAAATAAGCTTAAGCGAGAGCGGCTACATCACAAAGTGGTACCGGAAGCCAAGTAGTAAAAATATCCTGGTTCACTATCTCTCTTCTCATCCCTCACATACGAAAAAGGCGCTAGTAAAGAACATGTTTCGAACAGCAGCCAGCGTATGTACTGGGGAGGAGCAGAGAGTAGAATCCGTGAAATTGGCGGAAATAGCCACTTCTAATGGCAATGAATTTGTAGCCCCTCGGCTTAGGTTTAGAGGAAATAGTGCGCCTCCGAACGAAATCTCGAACGAAAGGAAAATCCCGTTCATCCTCGCGTTCTTTTCAAATGAGATTAGTACAGCTATAAAACGCTGTTTGAAAAGAGCGGGTTTAGAGCAATCGGTGGATCTTATTGAAATACCACCGAATACTCTAAAACGCCAACTAGTTCGCAACCGCTTATATGACCGTCTCTGTATAATGAAAGATTGTAAAATATGTCCTAACGGCAGAGACGGTGATTGCACGAGCGTAGGTACAGTCTACCTAATCTCTTGCAAAGCGTGTAGCGATAAATATATTGGCGAAACGGGTAGGCCGCTCTATGCCCGTATAGAGGAACACCTAGCTGATAAGCGTCCTAAAAGACGGAACACCCCGCTAGGGACGCATAGAGAACAGAAACACGACGGAGCTGATTTTGAGATTGAAGTCACCATCCTTGCGCAGGAACAAAAAACATCAGCGCGAAAACTTCTTGAAGCACTTTGGATTAATACCACCAATCCAACTATGAACCGCAGGGAGGAATGCCTTGTTATCACACGTGATTTTAGTCAGTATATAAGACTGCTATTTTGATGGGTAAGGTGCATTACGAGCCTATGTGATCTCCTTGCGGTTGTCTCCACTTGAATCATTCAGTGGAACACATATAAAAAGCGGTGAGTATGTTGAGAGTTGATTTTGTGCTTGATGCGATTGAAATCTAGGTCTGGTGATTTTTTCTAAAAGAGTATTGGAGGTGTTTGGCTTATTGGATTGCGGACAATTTGACTTTCCAGGCTCTGAAGAAGGCGAACTGCCGAAACGTCAGCTGTGAATAAATTTTATTGTGACACCTCGTGTTTTGCTTAAAGAAGAAAAACAGTAATTATAATGAAGCATGCCGAGGTTAATAGACAGTCGGTCTTGGGGCTTCATTTAGATTATAAGTTTCATCAAGTTATTCGACATATATCTGCTGGTGTTTACATTCGGAAAGTATCCAGAAAACGAAAACATGTATTCCACAAAGTGTTAGAATTTATCCTTTCATTATTATTTGAGCCAACATGTCATGTGGTCTGGTAAGCTTTTGTACAGCCCGAGACACGTGTTTCGTCCTTACAGACTCATCAGCCGGGCAGAACCGTCGTCTGTCGATCTTTTCATAGTCAGTTCTCTCGGGAGCGTCACACTCCTTATATATAGTTATCGACGACCTACGCTTTACACTCTTTGTCAGGTGAAACATTCACCTAACACTGAGTGTTTTCGCACTCGATTGCTAGCTGGCTGGTATTCCTATCATATTATACCTTTCCTTCGAGTGCTTTATTAAGACCACGCTCAAATTTCAATACATCCCTTATTTCTTATTTCGTTATTTCCTCATTCATATGCACACACAACTGATTTGTTGCTTTATTTTCTATTCATATTTCCATCAAATTATTTCTACCATTGGTAGGCGGGTAGCACAAGAGTGAAAAATCCAGCACAAACGCAATGCTTTTCGACCACGCACCACACAGACTGAGTGTGCAATCCAGGAGCGCATGTTTCAGCTTGGGTACACGACTTTGGAGAATCGACTCAACCAGCAATCAAAGTGTCAGTAAAAAACACAACAATTCCCAATTACCATCTGAATTCCACTAAGACCTCTGAAGGCATTCGTAGATAATGGATGCGAGGAAACCAATTGAATATAAAACGTGTCAAGAGCTACACAATACCTTTGAAGATGGGTCAATCAAAAAAGCATTTTTGTTTATTAAGAAGCTTGTGCAAGGCTGCAAAGGCTGTGCATCTTTATTGCGAACACTCGTCTCGAATTATTATGAGCTAGACGAAGTGGAGTGCTCCTACAACGGTCAAATGTGGGTTCAGTGTCGATAGCGGTTGGCTGTTGACAGATAACACGTTATAGCGTAAAAAGAGTGCTGTGCAAAACGAGCATCGGTGGTGCAACGGTTAGGATACGCTCCCGGAAAGAGTGAGATCTGGGTGCGAATACCAGCTGAGGCAAATGTTTTTGCAGAGCAGATCTTTATATTGACGCACATTCGGTGCCCACTCATCACAAAATTGCAGACGCTGCCTACCGAATTGACGACGGTCGTTACGATCCACGTCCAGTTACAAAAATCACCACCTATGTACCAGAAACGACAAGACGAAAAAGTAAGCAACGTCGAAACATTCACTCATTTTATCTACTTATTAATGACTTTGCACTTGTCACGCACTTTCTCCCTATACTCGTTTTTATTTGAAATTCAATTTATTTAACTCGAAATTTTTCCTTCTCACTAATTTAACTTTTTTGTGCGTAATATTTCATTCTAGTGCTGAGATTTGGCTTTGGAAAATCTTTCAACGTCACAACTATTTCTTGATTCTAGGTTCTAATTAGAAATATTGTTCGAAAAACATCTAACTAGAAAATTCCTTCTGATCAAGTAGCACATAATCGCAGCCAAAACCTTACATTCAAGATAATCGAAAGAAAACCTAGTTACAAGAAGGCTATTGCCGTATTTTCTAGAAAAAAAGGTACCATCACTTAGTCATAAATTTTGCTCAATTATTTTATAGTTATGAATCAATGCTATGAGATTTCTCAGTAGAAGCGCTTGACAGCAGTCAGTAATCCGACGATATGTGAAGCGTATATGACTCACAGATCTACATTTGCGACTACGTCAAATAGATATCCCTTTGGATACGGTTGCTGATCGATCACGCAGCGCGATCACAAGCGGCGCACACTTTTTGTTACAACTAGAGTTTTTCCCCGCTTTGAAAAACGCCACAGCCAGGCTATCCTTAAGATTGCAAGGAGACGTGTTAAAACACTACTCTACGGCGTTCAAGAAGCGATTAGCGTATTGAATGCTAGAAGTACTGGAATCCACACAGTGGGAAAAAACGCTGTGGAGACGAATCAAGGAAGTGCTAGAAATAGTTTTGCCGTAAAACGATTTCGAGAAGGAGCAGTGAAATGATTAGTGGTGCGGTGTATCGCGAAGCAAGCTGATAAGCTGGGCGCTGAACCGATTTCCTTCGACACTATAACAATAATTATATGAACGTCTCAGAGAGCGCTTTGTCTCAGCTGGCTCCTAGATTGCAGGGACAGTCGTCTTGACCAGCATTCTACGAAATTCATAGAGGAGACATATTCAAGCAGCAGCCGAAGCAATATCCGAATCATCCAAAGATCACTGTGGTGGACGAGTGCGTGGAAATGATTTAAATGCAAGAAGGACAAAGCTCGTGCCGCAAATTGCGTTTACGACTAGTATAAAAACGATTTACAAATTATGTATATCTACAGATAAAGCGATCAAATTATGCAGCTATCCGCTAATGAAATATAATTTTACTATAAAGTTCCAAGTTTCACCTCTTTTCTATTTCTTCATTAGTAATCAATTTTCAAATGCGCAAGTTTTTGCATTAAATATTTGTTTGTTACCAATTACGAAATGGTGAGAGGTGACTGAGTGGTTAGTGATGCTGAGGACGGTGTTGACCCCTTCCGCCAACATTATTCTACGACAATCAATAGACGGACGCCTCTACCCGGCTATCCTTGAGACTGCAAGATGTGCCCATCCAGCATTCTACGACGTTTTTAAGGAAGATGAAATTCTGAAGGAGGCGATGAAGGCGATGAGAAGAATCGAATATTAGAAATATTGAGACACATACAGTAAAGAGAAATCATGCTACGGATCAAGCAAGGAGATAAAGTAAAGTGATGATTTACGAAATTATTATATATAAACCAACTAGATATTTCACTAATCGAGATTTTAGTTCCGATTGGAGTGGTACTCGCTGTGGCGATTGGTGTCCCTGTGGTGCTGATGGTTTCATTGTTCGGTGCAGTTTGGCTCCAAGAATTGGGAGTTCTCTGAAATAAATGTACAATTCTGTGCAGAAAAACTCAGCAATCGAATTCATCTTCCATTGGTTTTTCTTCTGCTTGATCTCTTTTAGTGTGCTCTTTGGCTCTTTTGCATCGTTCTATTCACTCAACTCAAAGATACATTCCCAATTGTCACGAAAAACCAACTGTAGCACTAGAAGTACCGTATTCATTTGAAAAATTCAAAATGGAAGTCATTACCTTTATCCGTCTCCATACTACAGCGTTTTAGTTGATTTTGCCCGCTCAAGAATCACAGAGAACAAGTGCACTACTTTGTACGATGCCATTTTTTTTCGTTTTTGGCCAGCAGTAGTTACGGGTAGTCGCTTAGCTTTGCCATGGCATATTAACTCTAGCTGACCTTTCAAATGGAGTTGTCGAGGTACTCTCAGATTTGTAGATTAATCGATGAGAAAAGTGAACTTATCCCTTTCGTCATTGCAGTTTATATTTAATAAATTCAGCCAGTCTCGATTCTTAAGCACTGTTGAAGGCCGTAGGAAAATAAGGAGAATTTGATCGCTTCTCTTACAAATCACTTTGACTTCAGATATTCTGCCCTAGAACACACATGAATCAATTTCGTTTATAAAATATCTTTGTTTACTCTCCAAAGTTCTGTTCCACTTTGACAGACGTGAACTGCTTCCAAATGTAACCATACTTTTCATGATATCTTGTATCTTATATGGATTTATTTCAGTTCTTACAATATTTGGAAATAATCCTTTCTTTAGGAATTTCGAATCTTATGGACTGAACTTTGTCCACGTGTAAAGATTTATCCTCTTGTTGAATTGCAGTCTTAAGCTTCCATAGATTACGTAAATGTATCTTCGTGTAACCCGTTTTACTAGTTATATAACCATTATTTCTAGGGTTCCATCGTCCTCCTTTTTTCCATTACCATCGGTAAATCGCTTTCAATAGAAAATTTTTACTCATGTAAGACTGTTCGCAAAATTCGAGAAATTCGAGAAATTTCCAAGTACCAAATGTCACTGCCTCGCTGTTCAATATGTACATATCAATGTCTCTGTTACAGAGAATGAAGAAATCAACAATTCTGCGGGAATCTCCTGAGTTGTATTATTCTTTTCAGAAATGTGAAAATTCCTGACGGTCAAAAGCACGTAGTCAAAGAAAATTCTGAAAATAGTGTTATGAATTTGTAAAATGGATTATTTTTATTTGTTAAGTACTGCTTAGGATGTTCAATATGAATGCTTTTACTTTGAATGGAGAATTCTATATAGCACATTCCAGCACTTTTGCATTGCAAAAGCATTGGCCATCAGCTGTGCTAATTGACTGATATAAAACAACGAAAGCCCTGGATAGCGATTCATGTGTTTCCTAATGCTGTAATACAAAGTCAGTGCAGACCATCAATTTTTCTTAAGCAATCTTCAATAGGATAAAATGGATAAAGTTCTCGGCATTCATCAATCCTTGAGCAATGAGCCATCATTCTTCTTCAATTTTTAGCTTTTCTGAGGTGATTGAATGCATCTCTAGCCCTTACAATGATTCGCGGTGGCCTAGCGATGTACCAGCTCAATACTGCTTATCCCCCACACAAGTCTGCTTTCATGCGTTTTCAAAAGCGCGACATACCCTGTTTGGCAAATCGAGTAAAGTTGGGCTTGGTCACAGCTTCCATCCTTATTAGACCTTTATGAACCGTGGAATAGTTGAATAAATGATAAGGACACTCGCTGTTGATCGATCTCATAGGAACGCTCCATGCTTTAGTACCTCCATTAAGAATCATAGAGGTATTTGGGCGGATACTATTCAGTCAAGACATGGATTTCGTAGCTTTTCATGATGAATCTAGGTAGTATTTCTATCCTTCCGGACATATCTTATATCAGCTTTCCGAACCGAAAGTATAGAAGCTTTGTTAGTCATGGGAACACAATCCAACGAACAACTACGTGCATCAAAGAAGCACATCTACCACTGTGATACGCGCTCTACCATTCTTTGTAGTGCACTAGACTATGATTACTATTTTGTGTCTACTTATCGACATAATGAGGCGAAAATCTTTGAGATATAAACATCGTTTATCATCACAGTCTTTTCCATGATCTAAACACTCTATTTAATTGGAGCAGAGTACAGTACTGATTCATGAATTTATCATCTTTCAGTCGTACACTTCACTACAGTCACATATAACTTTATCCAGGTCACGAGTTTTATCCCAGTGATTATTCGAATATTTCTTGAATATCACTCATTTCATTCACTGATTTGAGTGAACGTTTTCATTTAGATGAAAGCATGACTCATTCAACACCGTATGTACACCTCAATCTAAAAAATCAGTTTTCGGAGTCTTTACTGAATTCTGATTACTAAATGAATAATGACTTCAATAGAACGCCGTATTTGGACGGTAATGAATGGATTATTCCGAATCCTAAAACTAAACAACAAAAGATAGAAGAGCACCCAAATAACTGTATTTCTTTATACTGACGCTGATAATATCAAACAAAGAAGATCATAGTACTAATAGTGGCAGGAGAGAATAATGATATAACAGTGATGTGCTGCCATGATATGTTCAAAGCCTTTTCGAGGCTGATACGTCAGTGGTCTACGTAGGTTTCGGCGGTATCGCCCGCTTCATCGGAGCCACACGCTCCATACTGAACCCTACTTTGAAGCAGGGATGGGGAGACGTTTTTGGTGACAGCACGCGGTTGTGGTTATCACCATTTTTTTTCGACTTCTTTTGACTGGTAGAGAATATGTAGACACTGTCTTCCAATCGACCGTTCTTGAACCTTACTATAAAAATTCAGTACAGTCCGTGTGAACGGTTAAATCTTTTTCGAGGTGGGCACATCAGTGGCTTGTTATGTGCTGCATCTTTGAGTTCTTTATCCATGAAGCTTCGATTGGACTATTGGATAAACAAACAGCTCAGGAATGCGATAACGTCATGCATCCACAACAGCTGTTGTGACCCGTCATACTACGCCTCGGCAGATTCCAACAGACTGCTCACGTCAATGCTCAGCTGATGCTCATAACATCGACGATTTCGCACAGAAGTACAACATACTCGTCAAGGAACTTTGTTGATTTTTGATGCCGTAATGTTTTAATATCACTTAAGAACAATAAAATCTATATTGGGCTGTTTTTCAAGACCTCGCTCAAAACAGTATAATCTGACAACTTTTTTAGAGCCTTTCATGAGATCTGATATGACAATTATAAAGTGCTGGACACTATTTTAGGCCTGTCAGCCTCATGAGTAGCACAATGCCTTTTGGTTTAGCCAGTTCTCTGTAACGTGATAAACCCTGTGTATATAAGGAATCAACGCCGAAAATGTCACACTGTATAGTGGTTCTGGCCCTTTGCTCGCCCTTAAACATCACGCGGGGCTTAGGAAGGTTGTTGCCCGTTCTTCTGCGGATACATGATCTATTTATTAATTTATCCGAAAGCAACACTATTATTCCAAAGAGCGGTTGGTGATATACGACTAGTGAGTGTCTGTCGTAAGTACAACGAAATAGTTCGTCTAAGACGAACACCTAAAACAACATATTTTACAATAACGATTTTAAACAATATATACAAATTCCTGACGCCACTAGTAGACTAGTAACAGGAAACTATGTCTTCTCATGTGCCCAGAGACTGAGATGCGGCAATTATATTCAGGAGCCATGACAAGATAATGATCATGGAAGCAACAGGATAGCAGGATCACTAAATGATGAGTCAGTAACAAGAAGGAAAGAACGACCTCACAAAATGAGGACAACAGCAAGAGTGGCGGAGGGACTTGAAGGCACCGGCTTCGATGTTGGATTATCGTTGTCGAACTTTTTGTGAGTACTGTAACGGATGTCGGGCACGATCACTTTCATGTAGCCCTTCGTGAAGTTCCCGGGGAGCGTACAGTGGGTTGTTGCCATTGAAGGTTGGAGAAACTATGCACAATGGGGTGTATCAAATACGGGACTGTGCGCTTGACTCTCGGTGGCGAGTCTCACGTGATTTGTTGTAAAGTTCCACCACTTGGTGGTCGTCTCCACTCCTCTTCAGCACAGAACGCAACTTGGTGATTACCTTATTCTTGATGCCGATGTTACAATTATAACAAACGGCATCGAAGGCAACGATCTACACTTAATCACTGTATGTCTGCTGGTTGGTTTTCTCCGAGATGGCGCGCCTCAGGAAGAACTCAACTCCAACCTCCGTACAGTGAGCCCTATACGATCACGTTGATAGCACGGCAGTCATATACCGCAAGGTATAAATTGACAACAAAGCCTTGCGGGAGTTGCTATATACTGCTTGTGTAGAGTGAAAAAATCATAGCAGACCTCATGGAAGGCTTGAAACCTGTTATCAGATACAATGGTTTTGACCGAAGTCTCAGAACGAATTCGAATATAAAAGTATCAATCATTCACCAGATATGAGCAATCGACTGTTAATCACAATAATGTTGGATAATCTTATCACTGGACATGTAGTGATTTGTTTCTCCGCAGTGTGAAGTGATATTTTTCACTTTGCGCGAGCAGTGCAGCATCTTCAGCGGCGATTTTTTATATGTTAAGGTACATCCTCTTACAAGGAACTGACTGAAACCGTTAGGCACCGTGCTACTGATGAGACTGTAAGGCCGAAATACTTGCTTAGCACTATAAGTGCCATAAAAGACCTCATGAGAGGTTTAGAATATGTTACGAGATACAAAAGCAGTTTCAATTCGCTACGGCGTTATGATTTTTCAAGCAAACAAGAATCTTAACATTTCAGCTCGGAAATCAAAAAAAATTTGAGAGTAAGCCTACGTTATGGGAGAATGTTGCCTGTGATAGAATCTTAGGTATCATACGACTGCAAATTTCTAGCCGTAGCCTCCTATCCAGCGCAATGGTTGATATGTATCTTACAACTGCACTAAAAGGTGCTGGTTCGATCCCATGAGTTGAACTAAACTGCCCTCTATGCTTCTTTAGGCGACAAGTTGGTACCGAATCAATGTGGGTGGATAATTGCACGGACTCCATACGCCGCGAAATCATCGCGAATCATTGCACGTCAGGTGTGTATTTATCCACCTTCACGATCCTGCAAGAGTTGAATGCTTGGTGCCTCGCAAAGAGATTGATCAAACATGATAAGAATTACAAAACCTCAATTTGAAGCTAGAAGAAAGGAGGAAGTTTTGACTGGTTAGTAGAACGTGAATCAGTCTTGGTAAACAGCACTCAAACAGGTCTATCTATGACGTCAATTGGTGAGGAAGTCGACAAGACGTTACCAGGTCTTCTTTGTGACGGAATAACTTTCACTATACTGCTAAAACAATGTGCTCACGATAAGTCATGAAGACTATTTAGTGTTTGAACCTGAAGTACCAGAATAATTTATCACACAATTACGTATTACAATGGCTGTCAGTTAACTGGGGTTTACTGAGCGATTATGCTTATCGACCAAACCTAAGAATGGTAGGCGGCTGACAGCTATGAAAGAGCCATGAAGAATGAGTGGTAGCGAAACCGTGTCTCGGTAACGTAGTGGTAGCACGCGTCCCCGCTATGGGTGGTACACCGGTTCAACTCCCGCCTGAGATAGAAATTCGCTCACTACTCATTTCCCTTAAGTATGTTGGAACAGAATGAGAATTTTTGCCGCCTAATTTTCATTTCACTAGCGGGGTTTAGCGTGAGATTTGGCCACAAATGTGCTACGATACAATCGAAAGTTGGAACAAGAGGCGGCTTCTAAGAGTTCAGTCACCCTTTTCTGGGGGTCACTATTGAATATCAAATAAAGAATTATTATATTACCTCAGTGTCATTTATGAAATAGTAATATTCAATACACGCTATCAAATATTGCCTATTATTATCATTACGATCACCATTATTAGTTTTATCAATAGCATTATCATTATTATTCTTATTACTATTATCATTACTGATATTATTATTACTACTATTATTATTGTTATCACATGATAAAACATCATATGCATCACACTGTATCACTATGCGGACTCGAGCACTTCTTGAAGTCGATTCTTTACACGCAACCCTATCCAGAAGATTCAGTATAAATTTTGTATTGCTTGTGGCTTAAGCTGCTTCTTGCAGATTTTTTCGTCTCTGTCTCGAATGTCGTTGAGAGCTGGTCGAGAATATTCTTCTTGCAGTCTTGAAATGGCAGTGATAGAGGGTTCCGCTGGGATTAGAAGGAGTAAACTTGTTCCACACAAGTCTAGTACTTATTTACGACTGCGGAAGTCTGAGAGACCTGCTGGATCTAGTGCATGGCTGAATCAATACCTACCACAATGCTGAACAAAAGGTAACGAAGTCTTAGGATGTAAGCTTGAGGTACACCTATTTGCCCGGCATTACACCAGTTTGTCAATCGCTTCTCATTTGCGTGCGTATCGGTTCGGAACATACTGTAATAGAAGGGGGATCAGTGCAAAAACTTCTCATACAGTTTACTTTCTAGAGATTCTTCTTTGAACAAGAAAAGCCCATGAAGGAAAATAAGTAATTGAACGTGAAATAAACGAACGAAGGTGAGTGAGATAGTCTTAGGCCTCAATCTACAATGCTCATTTTCATTGAAACATATGCTCTCGCTTAGAAATAACATCGGTGGACATGCAAAAGCGCAATGACCAAAGACATAAGAACATCGATAATGTCTTTAGAAACAATAAAAAAAAAGGTGCCCTATTCGTTCTCTTGTAATGACATAGTAGTGATTGCGTTCACCGCCTCTTCTTGTCAACATGGAATTCGGCAATGAGTTAGAAAACAAAACTTTGATCACCCAAAAAGAGAGTCAAAAGAACATTGTTTGAATGCTATCCCAACAGAACAAAGAAAAACAGAGAGTTTCAACTAGCTACTTCTCAAGCTCACAGACAAGGAAAGTGACAGTGAGGCACTATAAACATTCTGAGAAACTGAGCATTTTTTAAGGTGTTCCACGGTCAGTAATGGTAGAGTGAGAGAGAAGATGGTGATATGAACGAATAGAGGGAAAACTAAATTTATAAAGTCCGTGTAACTTCTGGAAACGAAACGAGGTAGATTGTTTTTGTTTGCAAATAGGCAGCTGTCTCAAACGCGTTGAGACTCAGCAGATATAGGTCTAGCAGAATCAAAACGTGATTTCCATTTTTTCGAATCAACAACCCCTTACCACTTTATTATACAGCTCCTACGTAGTTTGACATTTTAAATACATCGAAAATTGTGAATACCCTCAAAAGCGCTTTAACCATGTCTTCAGAGATATCAGTGCTCAGGCTTTCGAAAAAAATGACGTTTTTTCTAGGGGGAATTTATAGCGTAAACAAATCATGCGGATTTTCGGCAAGGAAATATAGCTACGACTCTCAAAAAGACTTCACTTGAACTCTAAAATTATCGCTATCGCTGACTCAAGTAAGCACAGTCATGTTGGTTCCAGCCCAATTACTCCACATATTATTTGGAAAGAAAGTTTTGGGGCATTCGTGAAAAATTGAGAATTAATCAAAGAACTCTTGACAAAAAAAGCATGTTAAGAGTTTTTCGATTCGAAGTCGAAAGAATGATACTTCGACCAGATCCGAAACTTGGTGGCCCGATGGCATAAAGTCGTAGAAAACGGATGGCCTTTATTTGGAAGAATCAATTAATATGCTTTGTTCGGAATTTGTGCATAAATTTTCAGTTTTTTACAAGTGCCAAGCTTTCTATCAAACCTATTAACTCATTGAACTTTTCATAATCTCTATGATTGGTCACCTTCTAGCGGGTCGATTTGTATGTAATGTGCATCACGCAACAATTCACGGTTGTTTCGTTTGAACTGAGTCGTTTCCTCAAATCGTTCGTTCATGAAGTAAAGATAACCACAACGACGCCGACGTTGTCGCCTCTGGCGGTAAGTTCCCACGACTAGGATGATTAGGTATTAAGGAAATTTGCTGCTCGCGTGGGAATTCAGCCTGTTCAGAATTGTTCGCTTTTCGACTGACGGCCACAAGTAAACACCTACATATACACAGACATAAATAGCTCGTATACAAACAAAAGCATCGACCCAAGATCTAAACTAGCACCTGGTTAGGCATATGTGTGAACCTACATGTATGTATGCACACACTTCTTACACATGAACACACACTTATGCAACGTAGACATACAACGTGGACCCACATACACATACATACATACGTACACGTATACACACATATATATCCACAATGCGCACACACAGCTCAAACTGCATCTCATGGCTCCAATGCGAATGATGTTATTTCTGTGAGTTCTAATTAAAGAAGAGATGACTGAAGTACAGATTTCAAAAGCCTTGAGCATATTTATCTGTGTTTTCGCATCTGCAAGCTGCTTATTACATTCTCATTTCCAAAGAATGCTCCTTAATTCCAATGTTTTTGCTCATTGAATACGTCTTCCAAACATTCCTCAACAAAAAATCGAGTAGTGGTAGCACGCGCCCCTGTATGGGTGAAACGCGGGTCCGACGAGGAGGTCGCGTGAGGTCGAGTTTTTCGCTCACCACTCATTTATCTCAAGTATATACGAGGAAATCGTTCATTTGTAGACGAAAAAATAGCGCGAAAAGAAGAACCGATTCTGAATTCTAGAGTATAGTAAAGGCATTCATTGTAAAGAGGCTTTCGACTTGAAGAATATCCTGCAATTTTTCGTGGGTGTTGTTCTTTTAAATTGTTGACAAAAAGAAGAAATGTTTTCATCACTTAGTTTACTCTCATACCTGACAAAACGGTTTTGAGGTGAAGTCGCTGAAACGTCAGCCACCGTTTTTGGAGAAGATGTACCATCCCCGTGGTGAAGTTCAGATAAAAGGACAGTTCAAAAGCTTTCATTTTTCATTTGACATGTTAGGTTTATGAAAAGTTCTTTCACTAAAACATTATTTTTGAAAAACAGAGGCAAGGAAGGAAAAATCCAGCTTCAGTAATCAAATAAAAGTCATTTTATACACTAGAAAATTTTCTCATCTCGATAAATATGACACCTGCTAATTTTATCTGTTATAACAAGAAATAGCAGATGACATCCTTGTATTATCTGAGTTGATGATTTTGCTAGATATCTACTTGGGAATATGAATTACAGTCTTCATTCTAGAAATAAAGGAAGGATTTCAACGATCATAATTTCAAGACAAAGCTGTCGCTTATATGTTGGTCATTCTGAGACAATTTCAGACTGTATTTGGATCAAGAAGTTTTCTGAAATAACGCCAGAAAGGAAGAGAACTTCGCAGTTTATTCATGCTATTCGATAAAAATTTCAATAGCTCTCCATCACAGATGCAGCTGCGTATATTATGAATGAGGTGAAGAAGTTGCCCTATGGGTTTTCTATTTGATTCTCCTACATTTTCATATGCTATCATTTAACACGTTTTCTTCTTTGGCCCTCTTTCCACTGACGCGCTGGTCCACCGTAGAGTCGTCGTAGTCGCCATTTTGTCCGAAGTCGATGGATGGAAGCCTAAATTCAAGCTTAATGAAATGTCCGAGTTTTCTATTTCCTCTCTAAGCAAGTCATTTTCACTAATCAAAATCTACTCTAGCCTAAGTAAATGTGTAACTCATTTCAGACTGACGTTTCCCCTAGAGAATCGAGTTCAACACACAGCGGTTACATTCGCCCGTATTTCCAATTTCCACTGAATTACGTTCGATAGTAAAAGGATAAGGGATATAAAAGCGCTCGACTTCAACCAATCCCTTAGGAAAAGGTCATGCGTTTGTCTTTAGTCGTAACATCGTAGAGTAATTGACTGCACACAATGAGCTTATAACAATCAGTTCTGATAGTTTTCGCGATGTATCTGATTTGCCCCCCTTCTGCACCACCAACTTTACTTCCCTCAGATAAGTCTGGTAGCGGTTGGTCAACCCCGAGGGAATGCAGAAATTGTAAAAAGGGAAGAAAGGACTGAACTCACGACTAAGCGTGTATTTCCGAGTATTTCGAACCACGGAACCAACATTCACTATATTGACAAATACCGGCAATTGAAAAACGAAGCCTTTCCAAAGTCCCTCAAAGTTTTACTTTCTTTATATATTGCAAAACTCATTTTTCTTGAGCTCAAATTTGAAGTAGTGTAGCAATTGAAGATGTCAGTTTAGTGCATATTTCTCATTTCCTTACTGGATTAGTCCTATCGGTCATCTAGTGGATTCAATGAATTGAACCCCAAGACACTCTGAATACTTCTGTTTTATGCCTCATACATAATAAATTACGTCATCTGAATAAACAATGAGGAGTATTGAAAAATTTCACAAGGCGTTTTGTATAGGTTCGGAATAGCCAGAAGAGTGGCGCTGAACTGTTTTTCTTCATTCTTCTTTGGAAAGGCTCTTCCATTTTAGACTAAGCTATATGTAGATAAGATTGTTATAAAGATAGTGAGCTTTCGTAACTAATGGAATAAACCTCAACTACCTGTGCAAATGTAGTTTTTCTTTTCCGTAGACGAAAAAAAAAACTCAGTAGTATGAGACGTACGCCTCATTATGATGAGATGCTTGGTGCGCTAAAAAAATCTCCCGAACAAGGAAATAAAGTCCGAAGGAATCTATCAAAGAAGGAAATGAAGAGAAAAGACTTTCGAATAAGTAACAGAAGTCGAAGGACCATCCTGAATAAGGAAATAGAGTCGTAGAGTTTTCTTCCGAGTAGTGATGGAGACAGAATAACTTCTGAATAATGGTGTTAGAGTGAAATGGATTACTTAGACAACAAGGAGCAGTAGCACTTTCTCGTTAGCTGGTTGGAGGGGACCAATTGATCGTCAACAAACAATTGGATCAGCTGCAACCAGCATACGCGAAACAGCACCTCTATCGAGTACCTCTAGATCAATGAGACATCAATCCAGAAATAAGAGGATCATTCACAAGATACTTCCACTAAGTTTTCAAAGCCTTGCTAATGAAGACAACAATCTCTACTATGGTGATCCTTCTTTCTCGAAGAAGCCAGATAAAAATCTGTTTTACTCTTCTACCTATAGAATTTTAAATAAAAAGTTTTGGATGATCAAAAATAGAAAGGAAAGGGACGATGTTTACCAAGAACAATGAGAAGCAGTTCGCGTTAATCACTTAGAAATCGGACAGCTCTCTAATTTGTTAGAACAGCTCCAGATGTTTTCCATGGGAAACGTCGCACAATCAAGAAAACTGATGGTTAATTTTTAACGAGAATGATACCGAAGTAACATATTTATCTTTCAAAACATCAGAGTGTACTTCTATTTCCTGCTTATACACGCTCCCGATGTTTTTGATTTTGTTTTACACTCTATGCGCTTTCTAAGATCATTTATTTATTTCTTTATTGCGACTTCACCTTTTTTCGATTAATTTGTACTCTGTATCAAGGTGAGCGGAAATATGCCAAGTTTGAATAGCTCAAATATTTTATCTAGAACGAAAAGTGCACAGAAACAGCTCGTATTCGTCACAACTCCTAATCCACAATGAAGGCGGGGCGCGTACACTATAGTGTAAACAGGTTCACTGACTAGTGCACTCTCTCAGGTCATTTTTGGACCCCTCAAATCCTTTTCCTACATTTTGAGGAGAGAAATTGAGGGAGGGGGGAAACAACTATGACTGACTTTAAGATCCCAGTATGCCGCTTGAAGCTGATTATTGATCACTAAATATGTACTAACTTCAATGTAACTCTGCGACCTGGCAGGACGTTATGAGTTAAAACATTAAGATCCATGAAATGATCAGGAGGAAAGGCTTATAAACAAGATAAAGAACCAATTGGCGCTATCGAACGCCCAGTCGAAAGGTCCATCTTTGAAGTATCCCGTATCTTGCAAATGAGAAAAAGGATCCGGAAGTTCTGACCCACGTCAACGATCAAAAGTCAAAATGTCGTTCTAAACGCCATGCTACTAAAGATAAGGTGGACTGGACACGCAATGTGCTTTAACGTCAACCGATGGACGAGAGCTGTTACCGGCCAGATTCTTCGAGATGTTGAGCGCGCCACGGGAAAACTACTGAGACCCACCCAATGGTCTAACTTCTTTACGGAAAACCCTTGAAATTGACATGGTGCTAAATGAATCCCTTTAGCAAGGGAGACCCCTTGGGAAACTTTTTGCACGTGATAGACAAGAATGGATATTTTCTGGTGGCGCTCGCATCACTCGACGATCAACGGAGCGACTACTGATAAAGGTGGAGGAAAAATAGACAAAATTTCCTACATACAATCTAAGATGCTGAAAAAATTTTTGTAAAAGATGTTCGAGTCGCTAAAACATTCATGTGCTATGTTGAACTTGAAGATACTGTGACTAGTCAAGCTCGTAGTTAGTGAGTGATCAGTTCACCTAGAGCAAATGGAGAGGAGAGACAGAGGACTTTGTGAGGGATTGAGAAAATTTCTTATTAATTCCAGCAATGTTTTATCGTCTTATTTGAGCTTTTCCATTGTCAAACTGTTCTGCTAAAATGTAAGTGCTCAAATATTATATATATATATATATATATATTTGATTATTTATTTTTGTTCTGCATATATTCGCGTATCTTGTTGAATTTCCAGCACAAGAGAGGGACTCTGAAGTATGCCAAAAAAAAAGAGAAACATTTAGTGAACTTAAAACCATTGCGAAATTCTCCAGAGATCCAAAAACTTTTTGTGTCATACATTTCTATGCGAGACAATACGAAACTACTATTTTATAACGTAATTTTGGAGTTCTTCAATTTGTTACGTACTTCATCAAATCAATATAATTGATTACGAACCCAGAATTTTTCTCATGTCTCATAGTAGATTTTTCCAATAATCTCACCTGAATCCTCCACGTGCTTAATATTCATTGTGCACGTCATAACAACCACAACGTGTATCACAAAATAAGCAAAATCTGATATATCACCATGCGCCCTACTATAAACCCTCAAAAGAAAAACCGTTCCCAATCACTTGATAAAAAGTAAATTAGTGCCTAAACAATGAGAAATAAATTTTTTTTTCGGTAGTTAAAATCAGATTCATTTGAATGACCTCAATTACTGGGACGAAAATTTCGAAAATTTGTGACAGATCGATACGGGTCCAGGAAAAGTCGGATGAGTCGGCACACGCACACCCACAACCGGACGACGATAAGAACACAAGGGAAAATCCGTCGTTACTTGCATTCGCTCACCGCCCGTCTGTTGAGGAATGTGGGCACGGCTGTGAAGGGGCGTGGTCGGTCGAGTGATGGCAAACGATGCTTGGCTGTCGACGAAGAGGTGATGGTGGTGGTAGTGACAGTAGTGGTGGTTTTGGTGGTAGTTATGATGACGGAGATGGTGGTGGTAGCGATGCTTTTCGTGATTGTGCTGATAGCTTATGTAGTGGTAGCCCAGGTGGTTTTTTGTGATGGTAATGATGGCAGAGGTGGTGTAGGTGGTCGGTGTGGTACGTCATTGTGCTGGAAGGAAGCAGCAAAAAAATGAGTGACATATGAAGCCGGCCAACCATTTCCGGTTTGTGTGTATCCGATACAACTTTCTGGATTTATCCTGGATTAAAATCTCAAAGCGAGATCACTGTCTATGGACAAGCTCATTGCAATTTTCTCATCAAACTGTTTCACTTAAACGCTTTCATTAACTTAACATCTCAGCGAACTTTAAGACTTTTTTCAACATTTCTGAAAAAGCAGCTGAGTTGAAGAGATCCCTTCTTGTTCGAGCGCTTTTTATTGGTGACATGGTGTTACAAATATGTCCAATAATGTAGAGTGATGTGCAAAATCTCGACGTCAGACGGAAATCTACCCCTAATCTCACCCTTTCGCAGATTGTGTTAATCACTTGCACTAACAGGACCTCTTTTGCCACCACTCTTACTAAGCTACAATAGATCAATCTGTCAACAACTAGTCATCAACGGATTGGCCTGACAAGCCATTTCGGCATTGTTCCCAGTTATGGTTGACAGATAATGGATATATGTGATCAACAAGAATTCTTTTGTTCAATCCCTAAGGGACGATGTGTACCAACTGGGGCACACGATTGTTTGAAAGCCTTTCTCGCAGCATAAAAGTTTTCTCCTAGACATTTGGTAGTCTTTCGGAAGCTTGAATCTCTGCGCTTTCTATTACGCTACAGCAGCGAAATAATATTATGTTTCGCACTCAATGTCCTTCATTTGCTTAGCTTCGATGTGGTTCTTCATTATAGTTTTATTATTCATTGAATAGTACAAATCTCGAGGATTTTGAAAATGCAATTGGTTTTTTAAAAGGCTATCATGGAACGATTCAAGAGTGAAATCAGATCACATTTCACGCCTAAAATATGACCTCGCAGCTTGGACATCATAGGTGGGTTTTTTATCAATTATAAGTGAAGCTATACATCAAAGGTATCTTATCGTTACATAAGCAATGGAAATTCAGGAACGAATTTCTTACAAAAGTTTTTTATATAAAGAGTGATTACTTCTTCCAAATCCTTTATTTTTCAGTGGCAATCCCACGTCCTCTTGAAAAAAAAAACGAAAAAATTCCAACCTCTATTGGCATTTGTACCGCATGTCTTTCGAGAACGTAACTTGAAGGGCATCTTCTACAAGTGAGCATTCTAATAGAGTTTTATGTGGAGGGAGTTCTAATATGTAGCTCGAATAAGTGTAGGAAGAGTGCGCGTTCTTTATTGCGTATGACACGGTATTCCCCTGTCAGCACCCATATTCAGAAAAAAATGTATTTTTGGCTATTTCTAGATAGTTTTTTCGTTAGATTAAAACTTGAAAATTTGAAAAATGTACTTTATTTTTGAAGATCTTTAAATCACGTTGTAGCAGTGGAAAGAAAATGTTATTTAATACCTAAGTATCTTTTGACGAGCAGAGCTTCTTCCTCAAAAAGACCAGCAATTTTTCGACAGAGCAAATCTGGGCAAATTTAATAGTGTTCTTGGTTTTCTATAAATCTTTTTGTTGAGCTGCAACACTGAAATTAAGATTGTACTTCACATGCTGCGCGTATGCCTTCCACTGGTAAATGGAAAGATATTGCAACATTGGCATCAAGCTGTCGCCGCTCGATAACCAGTCGATAGCTCAAATCTCGAAGATTTCAATGTTATGCTTGCCTTTTGTAAAAAAGCCTCTTTGTGGGCTATACAAGAAGAATAATACTGTATTACACAACGGAGTATTTTTTCGCTAGACAGGGCTTTTTCTTTAAGGCTTTCACACCCATTCAGTAGCGCAAATCTTTACAATTTCATAGATGTGCTTAGTTTTTGAGAAAAACTTCTTAGTCCTAAGAGAATTGAGTGGCGAGCAAAAACACGACCTCAGGCGCGTCCCCGGATAGGATGAAACGTTGGGTTCGATTCCCGCCTGAGGTCGTGTTTTTGCTCGCCACTCAATTCTCTTAGGAATATAGAAAACATCATAACAGTGCAAAATGCATTGAAAAATACTATCAACTTTGAGTATTAGTAATTAGAATAGCTGTCAGCTCAACTGGGTTTATAAAGCGAAATCGCATACCCGACCAAACCTGCCAAAGGTTGGTGGCTGATAGCTTAACATTGAGACGTTTGAAAAAATGAGTGGTCGAGCAAATGTACCTCGGTGGTGTAGTGGAATAGCACGAGTCCCCGGAAAGGATGAAACGTGGGCATAACAGTGCGAAATGCATTAAAAATACTATTAACTTTTTAGTCCATTGTTACAACTAACAAGAATATTGGGTTTTGATTCAGCACTCATCGCATTCTGTAATAAATTTGCGCTAACGCGATCGACATGCCGCTGAGTGTGAAAAGTCAATAATCTTTTAGCTGTATGTCTTTCTCAAAAGCCAAGCTTATCAATGAGATCGTTGAGATTTGTGCTATCGAAATGGCTACTGAAAGTCTGATTTTGAGCCTCTGTCCAGCAAAAGATGCTTCAGTGTGAAAGAAAGTCTGATTTTTATATGTTAAGCGGCGACAAATTTTTTAGCCGATCTCAATCGCTGAGCAGGAATTTTTCGTAGTTTTTAATTTTGTTTCACACTCGCTTTTTGGCTTTCTTATGTAACAGGAGCATAAATCGCTGGAAGCACGAAAAGCATGTCTGCGCGTAGAGATCTTTCCGTAGTATCAGAATCATGCGTTTCTATCTGAAGTTTCTGGTCGATGTGATGAAAAAGTCTTCTTCGAAATTATAATAGTTGACGCCATTTTAACCCACAGTGTGTTAGATTTCTATCCACCTACGCGGTAGATGAGGCAATTACCTTACCAACAAGTTGTCGCTGTGGCCATTTTACTCACCTATGGAGCTTTCCGCTGGCCTTGTTTAGCGGCCAACTCAAGGAGCAGGTGCGAGCGATCACGTTTGAAATGAAGTTCTTCAACTGGGAATTTTTTCATCGCATCGAAAAATCTTCAGATAATAACGTAGATTTTGAAAATGCGGGAATACCTATAAGCTGGTATGCTTTTGTGCTTCTAAGATCTATATGCATGATAAAATGAAGGCGAATGGTAAGTGTAAAGCACACTCTTATTCTGGATGCTACAGTGTTATAAAAAAGTGTTTTGTAAAGCGGCAAAGTAGAATTGTAGCCGATTATTCAGTTTTTTCAGTAATTGTTAAAACCCCTGCGAAAATCCCTTGCCCAGCAAATGAGATCGGCTTAAAATTTGTTGCTGCCTAACATATGAATAGCGAGATGTTTACTCCACCTACAATGTATAATATGAAAAACATTCGAAAAATAAAGCACACCTTTTAGATTCTCAATATTCAGGATGTCGAATAATTACTAAAACCTCAATAGGGAATAAAAATCTTTTTGAATGTGGGTGCGGCTAGGGGTAAAGTACAGTGAATACTTCTCTGGAGACACATGTTTCTTGCCAAATTTGCATAATGTTGATGTTCTAAGCCTTCTATTCAAACAACCGTTGTCCCTTCCCGCTTAGAAATCTTCCACTATTCATAAGTGCTAACCTTTTCTCACGTACGTCAACTCTGAATAATTGGAAATAAGCTGGATGATTGATATAAACTTATATATAGTGAGAGTTTTCGATGAATAGGTATCGAATACGGCATGTATAATTATTTTGATAAATTACTAGTTGTTCTCCAAGTTTCACTTATTATGATGACTCTTGGGTCTTGCATAAAACTAGGAGAGAGCAAAACTGATGATTTTCCTTGTGATCCCCTTTGCACAATGCAATACAATTGATTGAATGCCAAATTCAGTACGATTGCGCAGTAAACAGCGTTTTTCTCTATGAAAGACATGTAGAGAAAATCTTGTTCTATCATAGTACGCAAAAATTCCGAAAATTTTTGCTAAACGAAGAAAAACCTAAATCAAACAACGAAAATTGCGCAATTCGCGCTGCGCGCATCGATTTCTGTAGCCGTCCGTTGGGGGTTAGTAATCTTTCTGGCTGTGGTATGATGTTAAAAATGTACCCAATAATGTCGAATGATGTGCAAAATATGGCGTCATGTGGAAATCGAACTCAAATTTCACCCTTTCCGGGAACCCGTGTCTGACCAACTACAGTACCTACGTCGTCAGTTTTTACTACCATTCTTTCTGCAAACGACCGGGTTCTCTCAACTTTCATGTGCATTAGTCAACTCTGTGACTGCTTCTTTTTTCATATTGAACTGGAACTTGTATTCGTCCCGCAATAGATATCTGATATATGTGCCAATATTTTCAAATTTTTCTGTGTCACTGTCTTTCTTTGATCATTTTTTATCGAAGTGAAATGAAATCAGTTATTCATTAGAATATTTTCTCCGTTGCATCCTCATATATAAACTAATGGAAGATGTTTTTTTTTTTGTTTTCTTCAAATAAGTTCTACAAGAGCTTTGACTTTGACCGTTTCAGAACTTTCTCAAGAGGCGAGAAACGACGAGCTTATTAGGGATTGAATTTTCGCCAAGAAATAGTGAAAATGCACAGCTTCAACTACGAAGTACAAGTTTGGTGCTCTTTCTATTGTCCGGTTCTGAAATTCAAAGACCTTCATGCAGTTTAGCCATGAGGATTCAAAGTTGTAATTTTTCTGAACCTGACTCAGATTCATTAGAACGTCTCTTAGGCTCAACCAAAGGCTGTTCAAAATCTTTGTAAATCAAGGTTGCTCTTCGCAGTCTAGTTTAAGAGCAATACCCCGATCGCAGAGGCGAGAGATATAGACGAGATTGATATTAGCCTCAGGCAGACGCAAAGGTGATTCAGTGACAACACCTGTAGTGTGCGACATCTCTACCCAACATCTTTAATCCTATTGGACCGCCGTTTGATAGCAGGCGACGTCGCACTGGTCGCTCATAAGGCACTCGCAGGTAGACATCATGAGGTATGATCAACCTGCAGATAGTGCCTGCCCGTTTTTAACCGATACGCGACGCCATCATTACATTAGTTAAGTGTGATGCGACGTTGCACGACATGCTAAGTATCTCAGCTCATGGCCCCTGGAGAGTTAATCTTACCTTCCCACCCTTTGCTTTTTTTAACTTCGAGTTTTTAGGGAGAAAATCGTTATTGATCTATTCATGCCATAATTCCACTGAGTTCATCTTATGAATTTGAAGTAAAATCTACGTTGCTAAGGATCTTCGCAACTGGTGAGGAAACATTTTCTCTTCAAATTTCTTTGTTATTATTGACACGACCCGCCATCACAATTTTTATTGCGCGGATCCCAATGGCTCTAGCATTTAATCAGTTCTTCTTCTTCTTCTTGAGTGACGTAGAATATTGATAGAGCATGTCTTCTTGCAATCTCTAAGACAGCCTGGTTGTCGCGTTCCAAAGGGCGTTCTTGTTGTTTGCCGAAGAGTGTTGGGGTAGAGTTTGGCTTCACAAGTGCCGCGACGAGCATCACAACCACTAGGCTACGGCACCCTTTCTTGAAATGAGTTCAAAAAATGGTATGGTTTTACCAGCTTATCATAACAAATTGGTATCGTGGCCAATCAGTCGATTACGACAGGAATTTTTTATCTTGCGATTGGATTTTCCCCATGATGATTTGAACTTGAATGAATTTGCTGATTGGATTTCATAATACAAAAAAATATTAGATACACTATAATCCCATACCAATAAGATGTTGGTAAAGTGATAAAGTTTTTGCTCTCTTTCGTTATTGCTTATTATTTTTCATTCATTTGAGCCTTTATTTTTACTGTCATTTAGAGCAACTTCTTACGGTTATTTTGACTCTCCGGATTTGTCAGTCGGCGAATTTCACCTCTTCCGATCGTTACACCACTTCTTGAATGGAAAACGCTTTGAAAACATTAATGAGGTGGGTGAAGCACGCACATGAGTAAATTTTTGACTCGAAATACACCAAATTAACCGCTGGCGGAATCACGAAATTACTGGAAAAGTGGGAGGATGTGACTGAAGTTGAAGGATAATACTTCAATTAATCATTACAAGTTTTTATTTGTTGGAAAGACGGAATAAACTTGTACACAAACGAAATAGTTCGGGAGATTGTCAACCCAATACTCAGACCTCTTAGGCGCTTTTTGTATTTTATAAACCCAGAGATAGAACGCGGTTTTCAAGAAATTAGTTTGTCACGTCAGAGCTAATACAGACTCCAAATACATAGTATCGTTTAAACTAATCTTCCTTCAATTTTGCGCACTACGTTGGTATACTTTTTTGAAATACGATGGTTTAGTGAAAGTTAGTAATTCGTGTTATATCTGTACTGGTTGTGATGACCGGCCACGTTGTGACTGATTGTTGGAAGGATTAAGAGGAGCAAATTTTAGTCATTTTCCAGGTGCAGTTTCTCGTTAGCGTGGAATTAATCAGTGATATACCGTTAAATTGATAAGTTAACATGGAGTTGTTGATAACAACTTTTATTCAACAGTGGCTTATGTTTTGGCTAATTACATTCTTCAGAACCTGGAGAGCCATGTCAACTCGCAATCTACTCAGATTAATACCTTCGTAATCTAAGTGAATAAAAGTTAATACATAAATTTCACTCATACAGTAAATAATTTTTTTCAAACGCTAATCGTTGCATTTTGTTCTTCGTAAGCCTTTCAGTGTGTGCCTTGCTCAATTTGGAAAATCATCTTCGGGTATGGTGCAAGATATGTGTCTTAATTACTGTACTAGGTTTACTTTAGTGATGATCAATCTGGTTTTGTTTATACCCACAGAACAATCAAGAACACTTAGTAAAACCGATTAGTTCTTTATAGGGTCGATGAACTCACCAAATCGACCTTATTGATGTCGCCTGAGGATTAAACCACAGCTTTGAAGACATAAACCCACTGTCAACTTATTCCTTATAAATGGGGTTATGAGAGCCATAATGTTTTGAATATAACACAGCTGTGGTAACTCATTTGGCTTTTGCATTGAGATCAAGTGAGTTTCCGCGCAAACACTTGCTGGACCGTCGATTTTCTAACGACTCGTCATCATAGTTTATTGCGCAGATCCGTCGACTTTTTGTATTTCACTCGTTTCCTCGCATTTCTGTTTCCCAAAAATCTTTGTACATTTCACGCGTTGATTCTTAAACAGCTGTCCTACAATCCTGTACGTAGCGGAGCTAAGGTGTTCCAAGGCGTTCAGTTTACCGATTGCAAGAAAGTGTTGAGGAGGGGTTCTGATCCCTGCATCATTAATCACTGCGCTATTTTGCCTCTATTAAACATAACGCATGAAACAAGGATTTTCCATGAATTATCTCTAATCAAGAGCGCATGTGGCGCAGTGGTTAGAGGTGCCCTGCATCGCACACGAGGTCAATGGTTCGATCTCGCGCTCATGGCTCACCAAGCCATCCATCCCTCCGGGGTCGGTAAATTGGTACCAGGCAGGACTCAGACTTGTCAGGGAGGATAAGCAGCACTGACTCGGTTCAGCGGGAGGCCACCGCGAGTCATTGTAAAGGCCAGATATGCATTCAATCACCTCAAACGAAGTTAAAAATTGAAGTCGAATGCATGGCGCATCCCTCAGGGATTGATCAACGCCGAGAGCTTTATCCTTTATCCCTTTTTATCTCTAATTAGCTAATAATAAGTCATCCCCTGATTTGATGACCTTCGTATTTTCTATACATCACCTCAGGAAATGAAGAAAATGATAATTACTTCACTCTTATGGAGGGAAAACCATATGTTTTACAAGTCCCTTCCCAGTTAGTTAAAGTCAAATTGAATTCAAAAACAGTTCCCGAAATATTTCAAATTTGAAATCAAATTCAAACAAGACGGAATAGGTAATAAAATTTCCTTTACAACGAATCACATTTAAACATTATCTGATTACCTTGTATCTATTCGGCTAGCTAATTTTCTCCTCTGGACTTCTAAATCAAGATGCATTTTAAGGGTGTAGCCAGGTCATTATATCAGAAAATCGTCCAATAGTGTGATCTTACATACTTAACGCCTTTCAACCGAGTTTCCTTCTGGAGGCGGTTTCCTCTAATTAGTGATTCGCCCATGACTGCACTTCTATTATTATCTGGAGCTATTTGTTTTCTAGGCAGGTGCTTGTTTTACTACTCAAAAAGACGTGAAACCTCCCGGAATTTGAAACCTATGATCGGCTTCTGTACTAAAGAAGGCTAAAAGTTTATTATCATAACTGTTTATACACTTGCACATATCAGATGCCCGGTTTTTCAAGGAATATCTATATATTACACACATACGTATACTAAGTACAACGATATGTCTAAATAGTTTTGCATTTTAAATCATATTAGTGAGAGAGCCTTTGAGATTACGAGAAAAGTTATTTTTGCTGCTGACTTTATTGATATTTCAGTATAACCACGAACTTGATGAAGTCCATCGAAAGATTATATCGTATTTGTGGATAACTGGCTAACGAATCTCATGGACAACGGCGGTCCCCTCTCCCCCAAATGTTCGTTTCATAGCTAGATTTCAGTTCCATAACTATTGCTGCAGTATTTTTACAAATTCCCCTACGGGGCCTTGCCTCATCTATCGCACTCATCGTACCATGCTATTTTTCAGTCATCTACACAGTTACCCACAGAAAATTCTTCAACAAGCTTGCCATTTTGGGAAAAAGATCGGAAAACTGGCTAATTCCAGGATTTGGAAATATTATTGTATTAGAATAAGGGAGCATTTTGACTGATCAAAATTAGAAGTTTTTTGTGGTCCTAATTGACGGATAAAGCTGTTTTGACCCAGGTCAAGGGCATCCACGATTGTCACTCAAAGTCGGCCACTACTTTTGTCCCAGTTTATAATAATATTTTTTGTCAGGATACTTCATGGAAATCTGCTGCTTGATAACGGTATGAAGAATGAGATTATCTCGTTTTATCGTTGAGGTATGGCATTGTAGAAATTCACAGATTCAAGTGAATATTAGTTTAGTGTGTGATGAGTCCCAATAGGACGAAACAAGCGCCTGTATACCACTAGACCTAACAGCTCAGAACATGATATATTCTTATCAGATTATATCATGTTGAGCGCGTCTGTAAAAAAGTGGTCAATAGAAGAGGTATAAATTACTAATATTGATTGTTATTATCTTTGAAGTTAATAGTAATGGGAACAATGTCAAATATTGAAGTTG